>JABTTQ020000241.1:0-50000 GCA_016081115.2 Rehmannia glutinosa
CAGCAATTATTGAAATAATCAGATACCTATTATCATCCGGGGTTGCGAAACCATGAAAATTTCTCTTATGCTAACAATAAAAATATTTGCAGCCACCTCCGAGATTTAATATGGGTAATCAAGGCAGAGCGGAGTCAAATAAAAAGAAAGCATCTATTGAAGATATGCTATCCTCGTTTATCGGTGAAACTAGAGCAATATTAAACAAGGATGAAGTAAAGATAGACAAGATAGAAGAGCAGGTCACTCAGTTGAACACAAACGTGAATGCAAGAATGTAATCTCTAGAAACATAAGTAGCCCAGATCGCAACTGCAGTAGGAGGCCAACATCAAAAGGGCAAATTCCCAAGAGATACTGAACTCAATACGAGAGAACAATGCAATGTCATTCGTTTGATGGATGGTACTGACTTTGAGGGCTCACAGATTTCAACAGACATGGTTCAACTAAAGTGATTGGAAATCTAAAGTCTGGTTGAAGACGTAAAAGTTAGCGCTTTATGGGAGGCAACCCAACTTATTTCCTATTTTTGTTCAGTTTTAATCGCCTTCAATTTTAATTTCGATTTTATTTTTATTAACTTAATTTTTAGTTGTGTTTAGTTTTTGAGTTGTTGTGTAGGAGGCGTCACGGAAAACTCCAGGTTATGAAAAAAAGTACGGAAATACATCACACGGCCGTGTGAGGCCACACAACCAGGCCGTGTGGTCACCGCACGCCAATGTGGGCGACGGACAACATTAGACGCAGTGCAGAGCAACATGGCCCATCTGTGCGGCATCACACGGGCCATGTGGCCCATCAGAAAATCGGACAGACTCGAGTTTTAGCCAATTTTCACCCCCAAAACTCATTTTGTCCCACTTTCTCCTACCCAAACCCTACCATACGAAAGTTCTCCCCAAAACTCTTAAATTCCTCTCAAAATCTCTCCAAATTCACTATAAATCTCACCCCAAAAATGCTAATCCTACATCTTTTCAAGAAACCCACCACCTAAAGCCTTCAAATTTTCAACTTCTCCAAGTTCTACACCAAGTTTGGGGGTTTTCAAAAACTTCAAATTTCTGATTTTTACACCTCGTAATCTTGGTTTTCATGGCTTTTAGAGGTGAAAGAGGAAAAAGAAGGAACACGAGAAGAAGAAGGGAACCAACTCCGGGGCCCGAACCCAAGCCACAATCGGTATATGAGCCCAAAGAGCCGGAACCTTCAAATGTCATCTTGCCAAACAACACACACCCCGTTAGATGGGCGATACTCTCCTTTGACCATTGATTAACACAAGGTATCCCGATGAACCTACTCTTGCTAATTTAGGTTTATTGGATGATTTTTGAGCTATGTGTGGTCGGATTGATTGGCATGAATTAGCATCGGGCTACTTATTTGGTTTATACACTTGAATTTTTGAGTAGTTTCGAGTTGGTGGTTCAAAAAAGAAATTTGATGGGGATTAGGTTTCGGTTGGCGAAGGAGCCGAGGGAGTTGAGTATTGACGATTTAAATGAAATATATAGACTCTGGTATATAGGGTCGAGGAGCACGAGGATTTTGATAAATATAGTTTTTGGAGAGAAATAACTGGGAAAAGAATCTACACGTCGGGTACCTGAGAGGCATCTAGCATTCGAAACCCCGTATTCCGCTATGTACAAAGAGCTTTAGCGGAGACGATTTTTGCGAGGGAGGATAGTAAAGGGGCCTTGCGGGTAGATGAGTTATTTATTATATGGTGTATGGCATCGGGGACTGAAATTGTGCCAAACGTTGGGGCTATGATAGCCCGAAAATTTGATAGAGTGAGAAAATCTGAGAGGAGAGGAATTTGTATTGGGGGAATGATTACTCCTATTGCTGAGTACTTCAATGTCAGCTTTGAAGGGTATGAGGAGGCCGCATGACCCAAATTGATTGATTTGACCGTTCTATCTGCTATGAAGATGATTCAATTTGATGGACGTGATTATTGGCTAAATAAGGCAAATAGAACAAAAGTTAAGCTTCCAACCCTGAAGCTACATCCATAATAAATAAGAGTAATTGGTTTCTAAGAGGTGAATAGGGGGCTGCTGCTCAAGAAGAGCAAGATGAGCCGATGAGGGCGGTTCCGGAATCCTCTAGGCACGGGGGTAATCTGCCATTTACCATGACTGAGAGGCTAGAAAGGATGGAAGCCGACATGGGAAAATTGATAGATGGCACGTATTAGTTGATGACTATAGCTGATGAGTACCACCAGGAGTACTTACATCAATTCGATGCCATCACCCAGCAACATCAGTACATGTACGAGTTGATGTCTCATATGGACCAGTGGCATATTTCACAGGGCCACTACCCTCCACCTCCACCTCCACCACCCCAGTCAGCTATGTAAGTACTTATTACGCATTCCTCTTTCCTTTTGATAATTTCCTCATATGTTCGGGACGAAACATATTTTAAGTTTGGGGGGTTTGTCAAGATTGCGTAATTTAGTATTTTCTTGCATTTTGCATTGCATTTAGGATTGCATGCAGAGCATATTTGCATTAAAATTTTTGATTTTTTTGAAATTTTTATTTTTTTTTTTTTTTTAGCACGTTTAATTGCTTTTGTGTATGATTTTAAATCAAGATTTTTTGAAAATGACCAAAGCGTCTGTACAATTTTTACTATAAGCATTTAATTTAATGAGATAACATACGTTTAGGAATAATGTGAAGAATTGTTGAGAAGATATCATTTATTTGTTTGGCAATAGTTAAGAAAATTGGGTATTTGAACATGATGCAAAAAATAAGTCTGTGAGCTTTTGTGACTTAAACTGCTTTATCTTATGCAACTTATTTATTCTTGAGTGTGTCATTCATGATTGATAGAACTCTAAAACTTGCCTTGGTATCTTCATTGAAGCCATGTGTGTGTGCAATTTTTGAAAATGATTTAAGGTCATCTTTGTTTTAGCCTACTTAGCCTAAAAACCTACCTATAAGGTGATGATTCCCTAGTTAGCCAATTTTGAGCCAAAACTTTTATTGTTAGCCACATTGATCTTTAAAATTTAAACATGATTTTGTCCTGAAATTTCTTGGGGTTATGGAAAATGAATAAGTTTGGGGAGATGTGGTGAAAATTTATGAAAAAAAGAGAGGAAGTTGGTAAAAGAAAGAGGGATGAAGATCTAGGTGAATGAAGAATGTATGAAGCTCGAAAAACAAAAAATCTCGGAAAAAATAGAGAACATCGAGCAAAAAAGGAAAGAAAAATCGGAAAAAAGAAATAACGACTTGAGGCTAAAGAAAAAAAAAGGAGGCAAAAAAAGCCTAAGAATGAAAAAGGAGAAATAAGGGTGGAGTTGAGTTGAAAAAGAAAAATATCTTGAGAAATGAGTATTATAATGAAATTGGGTTGGTGAATTGCAAGCAAGCCTGCGTGCGCTTAAAGTCTATTTTTCAAGTCAAGTCACTTAATCCAAATTTTCCCTACCCTTATCAAAGAGCCTACATTACAACCTAATGAAAAGTCCTTTTTGATTCTTAAATTGTGCACACAAAAGTGGTCGAGATGTTAGACGATTTGAAAGTCTATGGTAGTTCTACTTTCATTGAATTATTTTGAGCATAAACACTTTACATACACTTTGAGAGTTGAGTGATACACTACCTACTTGCAAGTCGCGATGTCAAGTACTCGAGAGAGTATTAATTATGCCAAGCTTATGAAAGATGACTTCTTGATAAAGAATTGCATGGTTTACTTAGATGTGAAGTCAAATGAGATTAAATGTTTATAGTGTTCTTGTATGTTCTTTTTACCCCTTGATGTTATTTTTCTTAATTTGCTCGAGGACGAGCAATGTTTTAAGTTTGGGGGATTTTGATGCGTGTAAAATATACGTGCATTTAAGGGCTTAAAATGATATATATTTGATGCATTTGCATGTATATTTAGTGTTTATTTACTTGGTTTTCTTAGATGGGCATGATATTGCGTATTCTTGTAAATATTTACAGGAAACGAAGCTTAATCGAAGAAATATTAGTAGAAAGGCCTAGATAGAACTAACGAGTGCGAAGAGAAGATAAAAAAGACGAAGAAACCAGACAAAAACACGTCACACGGCCGGACCGTGTGGGACCACACGGCCGTGTGACATACCCATGTGAAAAATGACATGTCCATGTGAAGTTGGGAAGAAACAGGGGACGGAAACAAGCCGCACGGCCGGACTATGTGGGACCCACACGGGCATGTGAGGTTTGGCTGAAAAAAGCCACACGGCCGTGTGAGGCTACACGGCCAGGCCGTGTGGTGCACTGTAGGTCCCAAGGGGTATGAGTGTAAGGTTTAGAAGGGGGGGTTGAATAAGCCTTACCATCTTTTCGATTTAGTCCTTTTTAAAATGTTCAGAGTTAATACTTCACAGCTGAGTCCTTGATGGACAACTAAGTTAGTTAATCAACAGAGTTAGTCACTCAATGACACTGTTTGTTGATAGAATAACTCATTTGTTTTGACTAAAGACTTAACTCGATTGTGATATGTTTTTCAGCAGAAGACTTAACACCCTTGAATTTGGTTAAGTTTGTTTTAATATTTGGTTTTAGCACTTGGTTGATTATCAATTGAATGGCAAATTTATCAGCATATATAAAAGTAATATGGAGAAATTAGAGTGCTGAAATGTAAATGACACAATAAGTTTTTATAGAGGTTCGAAGATGGGGTAATTCTTCTACTCCTCTCTTCTCCAACTCCTAGAGGAATCTACTAAGTATTGATCAATATACAGAGTGGTTAATGATCCCGATAAAAGTCTTGATCACACAAATGACTTGATCCTTTGGGACTCGATCCGGAGATGCCTTGGTCACACTGGTGGCTTCTCGTATGACTCGCCTTCTTCACAGGCATTTGCGCTTTGCTACTACTGAGCCCACTTGCTCAAGCTTCTTGGATTTGATCAAGCCCTCCAAAAACTTGAGAGACGGTTCGACCTTGAACCTTCCTACAATCCTCCGTGGAATATAGACCCTTGATTCTTCAAATGTTTCATCTTCAACTCGATAGAAGTTGTCTTTTCCTTACAGTGAGTGTTGGATTGATTTCCTTCGTAATGTAGGCTTGAGGATTGAATTTGAATGACTTGAGAATATTTTTGGTTACTGATTCGAATGTTAGCTTGAATGTTCGTGGTTGAGTAAACTTCTCTCTCAGTGATTCCTCGGCCTTTTATAGTGATCTTTTAAAAATTTGCCCGTTGAAGAGATAGGCTTATTTTAAAAAAGACACTTGTGGTCGTTGGCTTGTCTTGTTGCGATCCATGGAATTGCCACTTTCTCGTATGAATGATTCTTGACTTTTCGAGTTCTAACACAAAAGTGCTTCCCATTGGTTTATTCCTTTTGCACGCTTTCTAGGATCGAGCACTTCAAGAAAGGCGTATGGAGGTATTACTTTTTAAGTAATTCTCTTGACTTACGTAGGCAACGGATCTCTTTCGATTATCTCGACTTTTGTATTTTCTTAACTTCCCGATTGACTTCGAGTCGACTTCCAATCATTGGATGACTCTTTGTCATTTCAACTTGAGACTTATTTGTCTTGAGTTGAGTTGATGATACTTCACCCAATCAGTATCTCAAATTTTGCACCTTGATCGAGTTCCTATCTTCTCTTCCTTGCCACACTCAGCTGCCTTGCAGTGGAGTCTTCCTTCTAGTCTCTAGTTGTCTTCTTGCATGTTTAGGCATAGCTTGACTTGACTCACTCGACCAATTTTATCTATTACAATGCAATTTACAACGAGAAAAATGAGGTGCCAACTTTCTATTCTAAGTTTTACATGGCATTCATCAAAATCTAAAAATTAATTTCCCAACAATTTCCCCATTTTTGATGATGCCAAAACTTAAAACATTCATACAATAAAGTAACAACAAAGATACGTGCACAACGTAATCCTGAATGTATGCATAGAATCAATCTTTTATTGATCATAACATTCTTGTTCTTTACATAGCTGTTTACAAAGTGTATCCGAGCTTAAATAGAACTTAGAGTAACTATGTTGTTCTATATCTACACAAGTATAGAAATTGAACGATTTTATTCGATGTACGGAAGACTTACATAAAAATGTATTTACATAGTAAAATACATGGGGTGGACAACAACACTTCATCTCCTTATTTGTCTCCTTCTTTCATCTTCTTCAGCTCTGTTATCTTCTGACCTTTTTCTCTTTTTCTCATCTTCAACCGCCTTTTTCTTCTCACACGCCTTTCTGGCAGCTTCATCTCTTCTCTGTCTTTCTTGTCTTTCCTCCCATAGCTGAGTTTGTCTTTTATTTTTCTCTTCAATTCTCTTCACATACTCAAAGCATTGTTCTTAGCCACTTGCAGTGGCTATCTCGTCAAATCCGCCCAATAGATCCCTCCTTTCTTGCCGGATCTATGTACTCAATGTTTTTGGCGAGATCTAGTGTCCGAAACCTCTTCCTCCACCACATCGCTTCTTCCTCTTCCTCCGGGCGTGTATTATGTGGGGCCTTCTTTTTCCGGTGAGTGACTAGCAGAGTGACCCAGAGAGTGATCGCCGAGTGTCGTCCGCTCGTCGCCTTCTTCACATAGTTTGAGACCTTTTTCTCAGTACAAATCCCAGGCTTGAGCCATGTACATATTTGCGAAGTAACCTTCAGATGCGAGCGTCTTGAATTCATCAACATATCTTGGCTCGGTTCCGGCATCTGAAATGGCATAGGTGTCTCTGTCTGTTGGAATGCCTCCATGTTGTTTCATAATGTTCATAACTCTGGCATCCATCTTTCCTTCCACTTCCTTCATCCCTGCTTCAACTGTCTTTATCTTTTCAACCGTAGGTACTGCAGAGTGTTGGAGTGGCAGAGTCACTGGGAGTTTACTGATGATATCAGCTGTGACAAGACCTTGTTGGGGGGTTTTAGAAATCATCAAGGTCACATCTTTCGAACCTTCCCCCTCAACAAATTTTCCTTTCTTCTCTCTTCTCACTACCTCAGTTGTCGTTCCCTTCACAGCTGCGTCCTCCTTTTCAGCTTCAACTGTCTTCAGCACCTTTTGGTATTCCTCTTTCCCCTTTTTGGCATCATCAAAGGAGAGAGGAACCCCTGGAAACAAGCTAGCAAGCATGAAGTCTAAGCGGCTAATAGCTGAGTTATGCTTTGAGTCTGATGCGGAGTATGCTGCACGGAATTCGGAGCGGGTTGCGTTGGATTCAAATTTGTTACCAACTTCATCTCGGCCATAAGGAGGCTAAACTTTCGATCCATGTTCTCTCTCACGCGGAGGAGCTCTTTATTATTATATTCACGCAAAATTGTGTATCTCGTGGTGTGAGATTCATGCATTTTCGATGTGCTCTTGCATTCTTGTCTTTGCATCGCATTCTCGGCCCGCTAGACTAGCAATTTGTTGAACAATGTCCTCGAAATATCGAGCTTGTTCCACGCGCATTGCCCTCCGCTCCTATTGCCACCATTCCGGATCCTCGACAATTATGCCTCGCAGATCAGTGATAAGGTTTGCATCTCGTTATCGGCCTCATGTCCAGTGAGGCTGGTGCCTCTCCATCTTTTCAATCTCTACAAATATGGCTTTGAAAACTTCCCGAACCTCAATCACATTGCCTCGGTGGCGGCGGCGGCGTCAAAGTCATAGTCTCTTTGGAACAATGGTGTCTATGGGAATAACAGGATCAGGTTTATGGAAGCGCTCTCGATCTCTAGGCGATTCTTGGGGAGGTCGGGTACCTCCAGAAAAGAAGGGAAATGATTCTACAAAAGGATCATCACGGCAAATGGAATCGCTCAATGACAACTTGTGCTCGTGAAGTCTCGGTGGAGTCGATCATCCGCAGCTTGGGAGCTGCTGACTGATTGACTCTGTTGGGTTGTTGTGAAGTTGTGAAGTTGACCCGACTCGAGCACCTCATTTGTTTTTAATGACTTCTTCGGTCTGTTGGTTTTTTTTCCACATGATTGGTGGTCCTCGGCCATATCGGAAGCGTTATCGGACGATGATGAGATTTCCATGGGTGGCTCATCATCAAAGTTAAATGTTTGGCGAGTAGTCTTAAGGTCGACTTGCTCGTGGTTGGAAGAACATCCCCTATCGAGTCTTTTGGATCGGCAATAGGGGTTGACTCAGCTTCATCTTCACCTTCGGATCCCAGAAAGGTTACATTAGGATTATTCTGGGAATCGTGAAGAGCACTTATCTCCTTTTCAGATGGGTCGATGATAGCGGGGAGGATGTTCGTGCTTCGATTTCTTTACCTCGGGAAATCTCAACCTCCCGTTGGCCTTCATTACCTCCTGCAGTCTCAAGCTGCAGCGAGGCCTTCGGCCGATCCCTTCGACGGTGTCGGTGTCTTGGGGTCTTACGAGGTGGCATCCGCCGGAGTCTCAACTCCATGGATTCCACTTTCATTGCCCAGTGTTAACTCCCAAGGCGATTCCTTCACGTGCCTCGCGCATCAGCGGTGTCATTGGCTCGAAGAGCGTTGGCACCGGTGAGACAGACTTAATGCCGAGCCTCGTTAGTGACAACTTGATGTGTATTCACCAGTGAGTGACTTGGAATGGGGTCACTCATCTCCAGACTCCCGGCTGTTCCCATTGAGTATTCTAGCCGTTGGGACAGGTGGTAAGACACCTTCATTAGGGGTTGGCTTGACTGGGGTCCCCACAATCCCAGTTTCATCGCCACTTCCCTTAACACCTCCTCCGAATGAGCTGGGGAAGTGGTGGCAGCGACAACAGTGGAAATATGTTGCACCACTCCCATAGGATCATTCTCAGCTGTGAGTTGGAGGACTCCCCTGGTCCCTCCATCATCCTTCACTCATGTAGGATTCTGGATTCTTGCATTGCTTGCTGCAGTTGCAACTCTTCTGTGGCAGCAGTAGGGTCCAGATCCTCTTCACTTTCTAATAGGACGTCAAGGTGAGGATGTGTATGATCGGTGGTGCTAGTGAGTGGGCAGATGCTGGCCTTCTCACGTGCTTCTGCGTCCTCAGCTGCTCTAGCCCATTCGTTTTTTTTCCAAATCTGCAGTATATTGATACAATTATCCTCGTCAAGGGCTTGCAGCACTGTGTCAACCTCAAGAAACTTGAAGAGTTCTTCTTCTTCACCAATGAACTTTGGTCTTTCAAACTGCACTCTGGATAGGCTCAGCTTCCATTTTCTCCACTCTCGCAGACTATTTTGGATGTCTGGATACAATGGAGAGTACATGATTATGTCGTCTTCATCATTCTCTTGCTGGCCCTCGTTTCCGGGGATTAAGGGTAGCAGAGACTTCGCTGCCGACATCCTCGTAGCCTCTGTTACAGGCGGAGACACAACCCTGTCAATAGGTGATTCGGTTGTCTCAACCATTCCTTGTTCCTCAGCTGTTCTGTCTACAGATGGGTCTTCGAGTTGCCTCTGCTGATCGGCCTCAGCAGACTTGGCTGTTTCATCAATAACTTCCGAAGACTCTACTTCTCCAGCAGTCTCGGGTATCTTTTCCAGCTGAGTGGAAGACTCAGCTGTCTTTTCAAGCTCAGAGATCTTAGAAATTCTTCTTTTATTTTTGTTTTCACCAGAGGGACATCTGGTTCCACTTCCTCCGGTTCGTTGAAGGTAAATGCCTTCGCAGTTGTCTTAGAGGCAGTTGTCTTCCTTGTTGTGGCAGTCCTCTTCTTCTTGATCACTAGAGAAGGGATTAACGGTTCCTTCTCCATCAAGGGTGCGCAGGGGCGGGAGAGACACGCTGCGGGGCGGTGACTCAGTGCAGGGCAGTGCAGATTTCTTTTTCTTTCTTTGCTGGGCAGGGGCAGATCTTCTTGCGATTGCGGGGAGAGCGACCTTCTTCTTTGGAAGAGAGGAGACATCTGTATCTTCAGGGTCAGCTGATTCCCCCTCACTCGTATCAGCCCTCTTAGCGTAAGCTCTCTTCTATGCGTCGGAGAGGTTTGATCGAAACATCTTCTTGTTTACATGGAATGCCTTTCCATGTCGAAGAGGGACTCCTTTTACTTCCATCATTCGGCCAATCACCAGGCCGTATCGCAGGGAACCTCCAAACGTACCATCCTCCTTGAAGGATTTATTCCTAATATTCTGGCAGAGTCTGCTGTATACAAACTCAGCCCAGTTCACCTTCTTTTCTTCAATGATCGCAGCCATCACGATCAACATAGCTTTGGACAGCTGGTCAAAGCTTCCAAATTTGATGTCTATGCATTTGGCAACGATGTCCAGCAATTTGTGGTAGTCCTCTTTTAGCAGCTTCTTATTAGCTGTATAGACCACTTTCGCAGCACAGTTGGACTTGGGGACTTCCTTCCAAGCAACATCCAGGTCAACATCAGCTTCATAAATCTCCGGCACTCCTTCCGCCGGCAACAAGCAGTGTTCTGCCAGATCCTTGGAAGTAATGGTGAACTATTTTCCATGAACAGAGGACTTGATGCCCTCATCGTGAACTTCAGCGTTCATGTAGAACTGTGCGACCTCTTCCACGTAGGTCATTGGAAACTCCATCGTCAAAAATGGTTTTAATCCAGATTTTTCCAGCTTCTGTGCTATCTTCTTCACAAGGGTGTCGTCGGACTGTTTAAGCATGTCGTCGAAATCCACAAAGAGACCCAAAAAGATGGATTTGCTTTCCTGCCTTGACGAAATCATGAGTAGATGCCATTTCTAGATGTTTTACCGAACGAAACTTAGAAAATGAACTTGAGGATTTGTAGGGTTTTGAGAGAAAATTTCGTTTTTTTGCCTTTGAGAGAGATGAACAGTTTTGGTAAAGTGAGAGAGAATTGGACGAAATGGTTTAAGTATGGGTCATGAAAGGGCGTGCGGTGGTTTTTGAAATTTTGATCAAAATCAACGACTTAGATTTTGCACGCCGATTAACCTTTAATCTCTCGTATTTAATGTGGCAACATTTATATCCAATCATAAGCTTTGTGTGCGACTTTTTTTTGTACACGTCATAATTATCCGACGCGTCATTCTTAAAAACATTCCCGCTTCGTAAAAACGATCGCATTTTTGTCACTTTGCTCATAAATGACTGAAACTTATTCCTTAGGTGATTTAACTCTTCTCTCTTTGCACATAAATACTCAAATTTGTCGCCTAACTCGATGCTGGTGATTCTCCGATATCTGGTGATTCACTTAGGCGATTTAAGAGTTTGACTCTTTTTGACTTTTCGTGTTTCATCTCTTTTCTTGGAGTCTTCGAGTGTCAACTCACTCAATCAACCCCAATTCATGTTTGAGTTCTTCAAATCTTGATTCACATAATGGTTTTGTGAATATGTCAGCTAATTGCTTATCAGTTGAGATATATTCCAAGGTGATGTCCTTCTTTTTAACATGATCTCTTATGAAGTGATATCTAACATCAATGTGCTTTGTTCTTGAATGCAACACAGGATTTTGAGTGATTGCAATTGCACTTGTGTTATCACACATAATTGGAATTTCCTTTTCCTCAACCTCATAGTCTATCATTTCTTTGTCTCATCCATAAGACTTGGGCAACAAATGTTTGCCCAGAACTATGTATTCGCTTCGGTGTGGAGGTAGCTATTGAATTTTGCTTCTTGCTAAACCAGGAAATTAGCCTATTTCCAAGCATTTGACATGTGCCTGAGGTACTCTTCCTGTCAACTCTACAACCAGAGATAGTCGAGTCTGAATAGCCAATTAGCTTGAATCCACCTTCCTTTGGATACCATAAGCCAACTTCTTGGCTTCCTTTCAAATATCTCAAGATTATCTTGGTTGCAGTCATGTGGCTTTCTTTTGGGGTAGATTGAAATCTTGCACATACACACCTACAACAAAGGTGATGTCCGCCCGCTCTTCTTTGTGAGATAGAGCAATGATCCAATAAGTGCTTTATATCTTGTTTGATCTACGAGTGCTTGCCATCTTCATCCATATCCATTTTGTGATGTATTCATTGGTATTTTCACTGAAGACTTCTCTTCCATACCAAATTTCTTCATTAAATCTCGTGTATTTTGTCGACTTATGAAGGTTCCATCCTTCATTGTTTTTACTTGGAGTCCAAGGAAGAATGTCGCCTCTCCCATCATGCTCATTTCGAATTTGCTTTGCATGAGATTTGAGAATTTATCACACTGACTCTTTGTTTGTGGATCCAAAGATGATGTCATCCACATATATTTGAACAAGCAAGATACTCTTCCCATCTTGAATTCGAATAGTGTTCTATCCACTTTGCCTTTTGTGAATCCGTTCTCGATCGGGAATTGTGATAATGTATCATACCATGCTCGGGTGCCTGTTTCAATCCATATAAAGCCTTTTTGAGTTTGTATACCTTATCTCCAAGAGTCTTCTCGCTCAAATCCTGGAGGTTGTTCAACATATACTTCTTCTTCTAATAACCCATTAAGGAATGCACTCTTTACATCCATTTGATATACAATAAAGTTCTTGGGAGCTGCATAGGCAAGAAACATTCTTATTGCTTCCAATCTTGCCACAGGAGCAAACGTTTCATCAAAATCTATTCCTTCTTCTTGGCAATACCCTTTGGCTACCAATCTTGCTTTGTTCCTCACCACAGAACCTCCCCCATTCATCTTGTTTCTGAACACCCATTTAGTGCCAATAACATTTTGATGGGTAGGTCTTTGAACCAATTCCCACACTTTATTCCTCTCAAACTGATTTAGCTCTTCTTGCATGGCTTGAATCCAATGTGTGTCATCCAATGCTTGTGACACATCTTTTGGCTCTATTTGTGAGATGAAGCAAGTAAACATTGCTTCTTGTTGAGTTCTGGATCTAGTTTTCACACCTTCTCTTACATCTCCAATGATTAGTTCGGTGGATGGTCTCTCACCATCTTACATCCGGTTGGAGTAAGTTAGTGGATTGATCGTCTTGCGGTGTGTCATTTTGATCCGCTCTCTCATCATCATTTAGTCAGTAGATTTTCCATTTGTCTTTGAGACTCGGCTATCTCATCTTCATCCTGGATTTATAATTCCACTTTAGCTTCAACATAGGGACTCTTCTCGCATGGTTGGTTGATTCGACTTATTAGCCGACTCTTCAATGTCTTCTCCATTTACGTTGGGTTCATCAAACACCACATGGATGGATTCTTTCGTAACCATTGTCCTCTTGTTGAGCACTCTGAAGCATTGCTTTCAATTTGAGTATCCTAAGAAGATACCTTCATCGACTTTAGCATCAAAAGCCTTTAAATTATCTTTGCCATTGTTATGGATGAAGCATTTGCATCCAAATATTCGAAATATGCAACATTTGGCTTTCTCCTGTCCAAATATCATAGGGAGTCTTTGTTTGTCTGTTTATCATGCATCTATTTTAAGTATAGCATCTTTGTGTTTATTGCTTGACCCAAAATCTTTTAGCAGCCCCCGCCAGGTAACATGGTCCTTGCCGCTTCTTTGATAGTTCTATTCCTTATTTCGCAACTCCATTCTGCTTTGTGGAGTTCTTTCTGAGATAATTCATGACTAATACCATTTTCAAGACAAGATCGAGTTAATATACCATTGACAAACTCAGTTCCTCTATCAGATCATATTTTGATAATGGTTTGACTCTTCTCATTTTGTATTCTCTTCATCAGCTGTGGTAGTTTCTGCAGAGTTTCTTTATTCTTACACATGAATATTGTCCATGTATATCTTGAGAAGTCATCTACTACCACCAAGGTGTATTTCTTCCCACTTATGCTGGTTGGTTCAACTGGACCAAATAGATCCATATGTAGCAGGTGCAATATTCTTGTTGAAGATGGACATGTATTTTCTTTAAATGATGATTTGATCTATTTTCCCTTTTGACATGCATCACATATACTTTCTTTCTTGTATACTGAGTCTGGAAGTCCTTCCACAAGATTACTTCTTGTAAGTTTGTTAATAGTTTTAAAATTCAGGTGACTCAGCTTCTTGTGCCATAGCCAACTTGATTCATTTGTGCTCTTTGCTAGCAGACAAGTGCTAGGTGTTGCAGTTGACCAATCTACCACATACATGTTCTTTTGTCTGCATCCTTGTAACACTATTTCATTAGTTTCAGCATCCTTGATTTGGCATACACCCATATTGAATCCAACATTGTAGCCTTTGTCACAGAGTTGACTTATGCTTAGCAAGTTGAAGTTGAGGCCTTCAACATATGCAACTTCTGTAATTTCTAATCCATTTTTCTTGATGGATCTAATGCCTCTTATTTCTCCTGGAGCTTCAGTTCCTCCAAATATGACTTTTGCACCTCTAACATCCTTGAATTTTGATAATTTTTTCTTGTTTCCTGTCATGTGTCCAGGGAAGCAGCCCATCGTCCATGTACCAAGTTCCTTGGCACTCACCGCTCCTTGAACCCGCAATCAAGGAAATTAAGTTTTAGGTACCCATACTTGCCTGGGTCCTGAGGGGTTAGTATTGTAAGATGATCCAACCAACCTATAGCTAATTGATTTGACTCTAAAGGGTTGCCATCTATCAGTGCCATAGGTTCATACAACTGTCTCTTTGGTCTGTATACATGTGTATGTGTTTTAGCAATTTCCTTCTTTGGGTAGTTGTGATATCTCTGAGTGTAGTGCCTAGGTGCATATGTGTGCTGATGAAAGCTCTTATGCCTTTGGAATGGCCTTTCTTTGAGTTCTAGGCCTTTGCCACTTTCAGCTTATATTCCATAGGTCTTTCTTTGATAGTTCACATTATTCCAATCACTTGGCTTGGGTATTTTCTACCATTCCCATCATATGTGTTTCTTTTATAGAATATCGGGACTTTTGGTAGCTGTTTGTTTCTTCTTTCTGAGTATCTCCCGTTTGGAGTTTCTTTGAGGAACTCGGTTGGATTTCTTCTCATTTGTCCTCTCAAAAGATATCGAATCGGCTATTTTCTTTTTCCTTTATAACCAAGGCCAGTTTGCTTGTGATTGTGCTTTGGAATAAATGTGTGTGTATCATTTGGAGTTTTGGATATTAGAGATACTTCATTGTTTGAAGATCCTTTTTCCAAAATCACTTTTGGAACTTGACATAGCATAGGGGAATTAAATCCTAAGCCTGTCTTGTCTCCACATTCTCTTTGACTCATAATAAGATCATCCAATAATTTGGATGCCTTAGTGAATGATGCTATCACATTTTTGAGGTCATTCTCCCTCTTTTCTATAGCAACTATCTCTGCTATTAACTTAGCATTTTCAGCTTTTAGACTTTTATTCTCATCAGCTATTTGACTTAGAGTACTCAGCTCCTTAGTCAGCTGTGAGTTTTGGCTCTTGAGTAGGCTGTTTTACTCATTTAGTAGTGTGTGTGAGGATTTAATATGTTCAAAATCTTTCATCATTTTTGCCTAATGAATCATAAAGATCAGTGGGTGATGAAGTGTGTGTGTCACAATCACTATTACTAGTATCTAAGTGTGATGAGTTAGAGTGTACCTCATCTTCTTGGTTAGGTTGGTTTTGTTCTTTAGCCATTAGACAGATCAAGGCTTCTTCTTCAGAGTCACTTGAGTAGTCATCTTCACTACTCCCCGAGTCTGTTGTGTCTTTTAACTTGACTGTATCAGCAGTCTCTGTAGCTAACATTGCCTTTCTCTTTTCCTGTCTTCTTTCCCTGAAGACTTTTCTTTCCTCTTCATTCCTGTATTTGTTGACTACAGGATATGGGCATTCAATGGCATAGTGACCGGGTTGCCTGCAGTTCCAGCATAGATTTTCAACTTTTTGATCAGTTCTTTCCATCCTGGATTGTCCGGTCTTTGATATTCAATTTTTGATGCTCGCTCTCTTGGATGTTCTTTCTTCCTTGACTTGGAGGAGCCGAGTGTCTTCCTCGGAGGATTCACCTTTGCTTCTTTTGTAATTCTTATTGAAGAACTTGTTAAACCTTTTAACCATCGGTGCAATTTCCTCTTGGTCAATGACTTCTTTGACCTCGGCTCTCTTTCCATCCTTAACAATTAGAGCAATTTGTTTGGGCACATGCTTGTTTCCTCTTGGTCTTTTCTTCTCAGCTCAAATTCGTAGGCTTTGAGATCTGAGAATAGCTCATGGTTGGATGTCTTCGATAGGTCCATGGAATGTCTCATGGCCATAACTTTCATATCCCACTCAGTTGGGAGACTTCTTAGAATTTTCATACACATTTACTTCTGTGTATATTCATTTCCAAGTGCAGACAGTTCATTGGTAATTTCTGTGAACCGAGCATCCAGCTGATCCAAGGTTTCTCCTGCAAGAATCTTAAAGTTTTCAAATTTTTTTACAACAACAGATAGTTTATTTTATTTGATTTGCTCTGAGCCTTCGCAAATCAAGGTTAGCTTGTCCCAGATTTCTTTTGCCGTTTTGCATGATTTGAATTTGTTCAACATGGCTTTGTCCAAAGTTTTGTAAAGAATGTCCTTGGCCACATTGTCCAAGTTATATCTTTTCCTGTCATCATTTGTCCATTCAGCTCTTGGTTTTTCAACCATCATTTGTCCGGGAGCAAACATCCTCTTCTCCTTCATTGCAGCAGCTCTTTCTTGCAGATTGTGTTCACTTTTAAGATTTGGAGTGGCCCATCTTCTATCACTATCCACATCTCATCATGTAATGCTGATAGATGAGCCTGCATACAAAATTTCCAATCATCAAATTCTTCAATTGTGAACATAGGGATGCGTGTCAAATTTTCTTCCATGATAATAACTTTGCTGAATAAAAAAGGTTTTGAAAGATTAAGTACTAAAACAATCTTTGAAAAATTTGGAGATCTAGTTCAGTAACCAGTGTGGAAGGCTCAATGAACCAACCGCTCTGATACCACTTGTAGGTCCCAAGGGGTGTGAGTGTAAGGTTTAGAAGGGGGGTTGAATAAACCTTACCAACTTTTCGATTTAGTCCTTTTAAAATGTTGAGTTAATACTTCACAAATTGAGTCCTTGATGGATAGCTAAGTTAGTTAATCATCAAAGTTAGTCACTCAATGAGACTGATCGAATTTGTTGATAGAATAACTCATTGTTTTGACTAAAGACTTAACTCTACTGTGATATGTTTTTAGCGGAAGACTTAACACCCTTGAATTTGGTTAAGTTTGTTTTAATATTTGGTTTTAGCACTTGGTTGATTATCAATTGGATAGCAAATTTATCAGAGGTTCGAAGATGGGGTAATTTTTTTACTCGTATCTTCTCCAACTCTTGGAGGAATCCACTAAGTATTAATCAATATACTGAGTGGTTAACGAATACAAGTCTTGATCACACGGTGACTTGATCTTTTGGGACTCGATCTGGAGATGCCTTGGTCACACGGTGGCTTCTCGTATGACTCAGCTTCTTCACAGGGCAGCTGCCTTGCTACTACAACCCACTTGCTCAAGCTTCTTGGATTTGATCATGATGCCCTCCAAGAACTTGAGACTGGTTCGACCTTGAACCTTCCTACAATCCTCCGTGGAATGTAGACCCCTTGATTCTTCAAATGTTTCCTCTTCAACTGATAGAAGATGTCTTTCCTTCACAGGTGAGTGTTGGATTGATTTCCTTCGTAATGTAGGCTTGAGGATTGAATTTGAATGACTTGAGAATATTTTTGGTTACAGTTCAAATGTTAGCTTGAATGTATGTGGTTCAGGTAACCCTCTCTAAGAGTGATTCCTCAGCCTTTTATAGTGATCTTTTAAAAATTTGCCCGTTGAAGAGATAGGCTTATTTTTAAAAGACACTTGTGGTCGTTGGCTTGTCTTGTTGTAGTCCTTGGAATTGCCACTTCCTCGTATGAATGATTATTCAGCTTTTAAGAGTTCTAACACAGGTGTAGTGCTTCCCATAGGTTTATTCCTTTTGCACGCTTCTGGGACTGAGCACTTCAAGAAAGGCAGTATGGAGGTATTACTTATTTAAGTAATTCTCTTGACTTCTGTGCAATGGATCTCTTTCAGTTATCTCGACTTGACTGCATATTTGGTGGTAGAAGAGGGATTTATTGGGTTTTATCATTGTGTGTTTTTCTTACTCATATCGTTTTGGTTAAATTGGAGTACATATTAAATCAAATTATTGTTATTTGTTCCTATAAGTTCCTTATTTTTTTGTATGCATTTTACTTTAATTTGTTTTTGCATTTTCACGGTTTTTTTTTTCAAATTTGTGTGGGTTTTCACCGGTTCTGTAGGTTGACTATGCCTCTTTGTAGTGTTTATTGCATTTGCCCTAATATTTCATACTTATTTAGTTCAAATTTAGTGTATTTTAGGTCGCGTATATTTAATATTTTTCCATTGCATATTTAGTTGAGATGTAATGCATATTTAGCACACATATTGTGTTTTCACGGGTTTTCTGAATTTATGTGGGGTTTCACGGGTTCTGTTAGTTCACTATCTCTCTTTGTAGTGTTTATTGCATTTGCCCCGATGTTTGATGCCTATTTGGTTCAGTTTTAGTGTATTTTAGGTTGCATTAGGCATATATGTCTTTTTATGTAGGTTTAGTCTTTGTAGTCTTTTTTTATTAGCGCATATTTAATGTTTGTTTGTTGCATATTTATAATTAATACAGTGCATATTTATTTAACATTATAGTTATAACAAATCAGATTTCTGTCCTATTAATTCAAGTTCTCAGATAGTCGATATGTCGTTTCTTTGCAGATCTGAGTGTTTTCGGATTACTTGGTGCTAGAGGATGTGAGCAAATGGCTTGGGTTGTTCGGAAATATGACCCACTCGAACTTCGTATGCCTTGGAGAGATCTTACAAATAAAATTAAATGTAGATTATTTGCTATGAGGCAAATGGACAGTTACATGGGTGGAGGAACAACGAAATGAGACTGTGGGCTGGAAAAAAGTAATGATTCTCAACTTGCCAATTTGTGTTGCAAGTATTATTCAACAATAATATGTTTAGGTAGAAGAGAGCAAAAAGATAAGGGCATGTAAGAAGCTAAAAAATTTTGGACCGAGAAGAAGAGGCTGTAGTGTCTTTTAGGGGATAATTTGGACCTTTTTGTTAGTTATTGGTATTGTTTTTATGGGAGGCAGAAATATTTTCAAATTTGATGTGATGTTTTGAATGTTATTATGAATTTTAGTACAATTATGTAATTGCAGCTACTATGTTTAACTGGGATGGATTGTACATTTTGAATTAATCGATTTATTTCTTCTGTGATAACACAATTTTAATTTGTCCATTGATTTTTTTTATCAAGTATTGTGCTCTTGTAATAGATGCAGAGTATGTAGAGCATATTTATAATACATATGTTGTATATTTTAGAAGTATTATGTTTTTGTCTTTTATATTGATATCAATTCTTGCATATATAGGACAATATGCATGCATATTTATTTAATAGATTTTGCATGTATAGTTTTGTTTGCAAAAGAATGTCAATGTCGTGTTACGTATAAATTATATTTTATAAAAAATGTTAAAGAATGTTGCATTATTATGAAGTGTCAATTACCAAGATCGCATACTTCAAATATATTTGGATTGCCAGCCTTTTGAATATTGTTTGTCTTGTATATTATGTGTTACATATACAATAATACATATGTGCATATTTGCAAATGAAATTATGCATATATGTAATTAAGACACACAACTATTAGTAGATACATGTGCATACTTGCATATGACATTGTGCATATTTGAATATGAGACTGTGCATTTTCGCAAATAAGAGTGTGCATATATGTAATTAGGATTGCAAGTCTGTTTTATATAGTATCTGTTGCATATACAATATTATATATGTGCATATTTACTTATCAAATACTGCTATGTAATGAATGGTGTCAGGTATCACAGAAAAAAATATTATAAAAAAATTATTACATTTCATAAAGACAGATGAAATGGGGTATGGGGAAAGGGGAATGAACAATGAATAATATATTATTTTCAAGATCCAATTACTAGGAGTCGTCATTGAATTTTGGGCATGTTTTGCTAATATGGGTTCCAACTTCACGCACGTCCCACATCGTCCTTTTAGTTTTGTGCTTGCTTTGCTAGCTTTCTCTCTCTGACTTTGTATTCTGCTTTTTACACGACTGCCACTCCCTTTTTTTTGTTTTGGTGGTAACATAGAAATATCTAATTATGAAGTTGAGCCGCATCAGTTTTCTATAAGTAATTGTTTGCTGACCATAGGAGTTTCTTGTTGTCGTTCTTCTAATAGTTTTGTCTTTTCTTCCACCATGAGACGTGATAAATTTGACAAATTTTTAATATTTCCTTGTGCAAGACCCATGCAACTATGAAAATCCGACTAAAGATTGTCCATTAATTATGAATATTAATAAAAGTATGTATGCAATATATGTATTCTAAATAGGCATATATGATAAAGTTGCATGCACCATATACCTTTCTCAAATGCAATATGAATTTCAATTTACAATAAATTCACAACAAAATAAATGTATATATGCAGTGCTGTCATTCTAAATTGGTACAGATGATATAAACAATTGCAACTTGTATCTTAAATTGGAATGCATGTTGGTTATCATTAATCATGCAAGAACATGACAATAAATATGCAATATTTGTATTCTAAATTGGCATTTTTTTATCTTTGAAACTACATGTAATATATACCTTTCTCAAATTCAATATAAATTTCCATTGCAAAAGTAATTATGCAACGAACAATATATTGATTTTCATTAATCATGCAGGACATGACAATAAATATAAAATGCTTATATCACATATTTGTTTACAGATTGGTTTTTCATTAGCATCTATGCAATTTTCCATTGCCATAAATTTTCATGAACGATGATACAACCTGTATTATTGTTCAACAATAAAATTGCAAAAATTATTTGACTCGAGATTAACTTGACACGAATTTGATGAGGGATATATTCTTGGTTGTCCGCCATGGTAGAATAGTCTAGTCTTCAATATCTTTTGCTTTTTTTCAACATAGATTGTCCTTTTTTCTCCTTCTTTTGATTGTTGAGGTTAAAGATATGAATTGCAGAGTTTGATGGAAAGTTATGAAGGCTCCACGATTTGAGTGAGGAAGAAAGTGATGAATGAGTTTTTTTAGGAACGTGATTAATCATTGATACAAATTTTTCTAATTTGTAACAACGTGATCTTAGGCATGTTCAATATTATTTGTGTTGCTTATATTACCCTTGTAAGAGTTTTTGTTATTCTCGCCTAAGGCTCTGGTCTCAATGGATATATATATATATATATATATATATATATATATATATAAAACTAAGGGAATTGTTGTTTTGTTGAGGCGCGTAAGAGTAAGTTTTTCCATTTACTTATTTTGTTAAGACCAAGGTGAGTAATTGATGATCTTGTATAAATTTGGGGGGAGGGAGTCATATAGACCCTTTAATAATAGGGGGTAAGCTATATTTAACCTTTTAAAAATTAGAAATTTCTAACACTTCATTTAAAATTATTCATGCCTCAAATATCGAACTTTTTGCCATACTTTAAAATATTAGGGATGACAAAATCCCTGTGGAGAACCATCCCCGTTTTACCAAAATAAAATAGGGCGGAAAATCTCCGGTTAATTCGGGGATGGGACGGGGATGGGAATTTCCCAATTCTCTAGAAGTAGGAATGAGACGGGATGGTACTTATATCTCATGTCCCATCCCCGTCACCATCCCCAATTCCGTTTAGATTAAACAGGATCCACGTCCTCATCCTCATTCCCCGAATATATATTATATATATATTATGTTTATATATCATTAAAATTAATTCTACTTATAATAATTTATTTTATTTTATTATAAAAACTAATCCATTAAGTCTTTATAATTTTTCTTGTTCTCATTCTTTATTTTAGAAATTAGAATTTATGTAATTTTATTTATTTTGTTAATAAACTAGGAAGAAAACATATAAAATGAAAATGAAACCAACTCAAAGTTTTCATTGCCTGTGAGAGGTGTTTATATACAGGAGACTCGACTGGGATATTTTCTCATAACAGACTTTGGTAGTTAACTATAACTGTCTAACAACTCTAACTGTCTAACTACCTTCAATGTAATAGAATACTCTAATACGCACACCTCAAACTGAACTGGGGGAACATAAGCTAAGTTTATTGCATAAAAATGTTAATCTAGTATGAGATAGAGGCTTTGTAAGAACATTAGGTGCTTTGTCTTCGGAAGGAATGAAATGAACATCTATCTCCTTTTGCTGAACTTTATCACGTATGTAATGAACATCAGTTTCAACATGCTTGTTTTTGGAATGAAAAATATAAGACAAGGAGACCTCACTCTCATGGTTGCACCAGAGTACAGATGGCTTAGACAAAGGAAGCCCAAGTTCCATGAATAATAATTGAAACCAAACTAATTTAGTGGTAGTTGTGGCAAGGGAGAGATACTCAGATTCCATGTTGTTACAAGCAACTACAGACTGCTTTTTGGAGCTCCAAGTGAGGAGATTTGGACCAAGAAAAACACAATAGCCATTGGTACAACATCTATCATCTACATAATTGGGCCAATCAGCATCAACATAGCCCTCAAGAGTCTTGGAGGATGAAGGAGTGAATTTTAAACCAGTGGAGACAAACCCTCAAGATAACGGAGGACACGTTTGTAAGCAGCCCAGTGATGAAGTGTGGGAGCATGAAGAAATTTGTTGAGTTTGTTAAATATCCAAGAAATATTTGGACGTGTAAGTGTCAAGTATCGAAGTGTACCCGTTGTAGTACAATAGAGGGAAGGTGTGTCAAGAGTAGCACTGTCATGAAGACTGGGTTTCTGAGAGGAGCAATATGGAGTAGCACATGGTTTGGCATTGAACATATTGGTTTTGTGGAGGAGATCTTTTATATATTTTGTCTGCATAAGAAGAGTACCAGAAGAAGAATGAAGAGCCTCTAATCCAATAAAATAGTGAACCTCCCAAGATGTTTGAGAGAAAAAGATTGATGCAGCCTAGTAATTATGGTGTGAACCATAGAGGAATCATCTCTGGTTACTGGAATGTCGTTTACATAAACCAGAATGAGAAGAAGTTTGCCACTGATTGATTGAAAAAATAAGGAATGATCCAAACTACTTTGAGTAAAACTAAGATTGAGAGGGAATCTCTTATGTTTATCAAACCATGCTCGAGGGGTTTGCTTAAAGCCATAGAGAGCCTTAACCACTTTGCAAACTTGTGTGGGTTTGGATGGATCCTCAAAACCCAAGGGCTGAGACATATAGACTGTTTGAGTAAGATCACCATTTAGGAAGACATATATCCTCTAAATCCTCACCGTAGTGGATTTGACAACGAGAGTAAATGTTTCAAAATAATCAATATTGGGCATTTGCTGAAAACCCTTAGCAACCAAGCGGGATTTGTACCTATCAACAGACCCATCATCAAGAAATTTCACCCGAAATATCCATTTATGATCCAACACATTGAAATCCGGAGAAAAAAGAACTAATTCCCAAATATTGTTTTTCTGCAGGGTTGTAAATTCAGCTTCCATGGCCTGCTTCCAGAGGGAATCAGTTAAATCCTGAGCAACTGAGGATGGTTCCAAGACAGAGGAAGGGGCAACAGAGAAAACCTTAGGTTTATGAATGCCATTTTTTCTTCTAGTGACCATGGAGTGAGTATTAACAACAAGAGGTGAAGCAGGTGGAAGAGGAGGTGGACACCGCTGTAATGAAATAGGAGAATGAGGTGGTGAATGAGGAGGAGGAGAGATAGCTGGAGGTGGAGTAGGATGAGTAGTAGCTGGTGCATGAAGTGGTAAACAAGGAAGAGAGAGAGGAGCAAACGACAAAATGGGGTAAGCAGGGGATGAGAAAAGAGTAGGATAAGTAAAATCAGTTTCATTAAAGTGGACTGATCTGGCAATGTATATCCTACCTAATGGACTCAGACATTTATATCCTCTGTGAGAAGGATTATAGCTAAGGATAACACATTTTAGGATCAAAATTGAAGTTTGTGAGAGTTATAGGGTCATAGATATGGGTAACAAGCACAATCGAGTGTCTTTAAAAATGTGTAATCTAGACTATTACAAAATAACTTTTGGTGAGGAGATAAGTTTGAGCGAATGGGAGTAGGAAGCCTATTTATGAGATAAACAAGGGTAGCAAATGCATCCCAACAATGCTTTAGAAGAATCTGTGAGTGAGAGAGTAAAGCTAAAATGGTTTCAACAATGTGTTGATGTTTTCTCTCTGGCTTGCCATTTTGAGGGTGAGTGTGAGGACATGGATGTTGGAAGTGAATGACCAGTTTAAGAAGAATATGAGAGAGAGCTCGATATTCCCCTCTCCAATCAGATTGAAAAGTTTTAATTGAAGTGTGAAACTGATTTTGGACATAGGAATGAAAATGTTGAAAAACAGAGACTACATCACCTTTGGAATGGAGGGGATATATCCTTGTATATCTTGTAAAATTATCCAAAAAATGAACATAGTACTTATAACCTTTAATTGATGATGTAGTTGCAGGACCCCATACATCCAAAAACACTAATTGAAAGGGAGCAAGGGATTTGGAAGTACTAGAAGGAAAATAATTACTATGCAACTTTCCAGGTTGACATGCATCACAGAAAGGAATAGTATGTGCAAAAAATGAAACATTTAGTTGTCTAAGAACATTACCAAGCACAGGAGTACATGGATGTCCCAACCTTTTGTGCCAAATAGATGCAATTGGTCTCAAGGAAGAGAAATTACGAGTAGGAACAGATTTATTACAAGTAAGAAAGATTTATTACAAGGAAGAGCAACATTATTACAATTGCTGGCATGGAACACGGATCTGGGAGATGATGTGTTGAAGTGAGACAAAACCAGTTGATAGAGGCTTTGATCAAGAGCACCTTTAGCAAGATCTGGTGAGTGATTTTGTCCTTGACAAACCAAGAAGTGTAATGAAATTCAACTATAACACCATTATCTTTGGTAAACATAGAAATACTTAAATGTGTTAGATGAATGTTTTTATCGTAATTTTAATGATTTTATATTGAGATCGACCGGCTGTCCTATAGGGCAACCCGTACCTAAAAGTTGTATTTTGAAATGGAACTGAAATAGAAAAGTAAGAGGGGGAGGGCGACTGGCGGGGTCGACCGATGTCTGAAGTTGCACAACTTTATTTTTGGTCCCTGTTTGAAGGGGGACCGGTCCAACCTTAGGGGGACCAATCCAAACCCCTAGGCGACGGGTCTCCCTATGTATTGGACCAGTCCAAGCCCCAGGGCAATCCATTGTTCGCCAAAAATATTTGGATCTTACAACTGCAAGTGTACACTGTAGTTTATAGAATAATGGCAAGCAATGTCGTATTTGTCATGAATTGACTACGAAACACTTAAGCTATAATAAAATCGCATTCTGATTTTATTAAAGCAACTGAATCCCAAGTATTTAGAAAACATCGAAAATTAAAAAAATAAATAAATAAATTTGCGAACCCCATAAGTATTCTCAACAACCACGGAAGCAACCTTAGGCACATAATCTCAATATGTTTCTTCAGTATTAAATCCATTTAAAGTTTTAAAAACCAAGTCATGCAATTCTATGGGTTCAATTTTGAGGTTAGTCTATTCCCCCTCCCGGTGCATAAATGTAGATTAATAACAATTGTAGGTCTCCGATACAACTATTATTAACTCCCAAATACACCCATTTGAATGACTGTAGTTGTAGGTCTCCGATTTCGATACACCCATTTATCCGATTTCGTCTTTGTTAGAACTCATCTTCCGCATTTCGCACTAACAAATATAACATGCTAATTATTGGCCAAATAAAAAACGATTAAAAATAAGCACTCGAATTCATAAAATAGAACACATGAATTAATTAAGAAAATAATTAATCAAGATTTAACATGAATTAATAGTTTTGATTATGCCCTAACATCCGAAAGATTAGCCAAACATTGATAACAAATTCATAGACAAACTTGAAATCAACATTGTGACATCGTTTAAGCACAGACTAGAGATCTAGATTAAGAAAGAAAACCCCTTCTTGTCAGGATGGATTCTCCTTCAAAGCCTTCGAAGCTCTTGTGCTTCCGTAGATGCAAAAGGCCTTGTGGTGTTGTTCGTAACCTAGCCCTCCTCTCTCAGAAGACCTTTGATCTTGTGTTCCTGTGTATTTTGATGTGTTGTATGGTGTATGAATGTTGTTATTTTCGTGCAGCACTTGGGTCCCTTTTATAGATGCTTGGAGATATCACTTGAAGAGTTTGAGTGGGAAAATGACACAAAAATCCAAACAGTGCATCATACAGCTAGGTTGTGCAGCATCACACGGTCATGTGGTTCGACACGGTCTGACCGTACGGCTTGTTTTCGTCCCTTGTTTCTTCCCAACTTCACACGGACATGTCTTCATCGCACGGGCAAGTTCACACGGTCGTGTGGTCCCACACGGTCCGACCGTGTGACATGTTTTTGTCTGGTTTTTTTGTCTTTTCGATCTTCTCTTTGCACTCGTCAATTCGATCTAGGCCTTCCAACTGATATTTCTTCAATTAAGCTCTGTTTCCTGTAAAAAGTTACAAGAATAATCAGTATCATGCCCTTCTAAGGAAACCAAGTAAAAACACACTAAATATACATGCAAATGTGTCAATTATATACCATTTTAAGCCCCTAAATGCACGTATATTTTACACACATCACTTGTATTAAAATGTTTCCAACGTCTTTTCTGAATTCGAATTTGTTAGAGGGTGACATGTCGCCCTAGTGTTCTATCAACAGAAACTATTCGTTGCAGCATACAACTTTTCATGAAATTGTGGCTTTGATTCTAACAACTATTTTCTTCAATTGTTTGGTATTTGTTTTACAGATTTCACTCTTCTAGGAGGAGCCTATGTTGGTGTTCAAATCAAAGAACTCTCCAATAAATACTTGAAGGCTTGAAGGATCAAACATAACACAATTATGCAAAGCAACAAGAAAAATTAGCAAATCATCTTATTCTTCATTGTCAACATTCTTGTTGTATTTAGCCTAGCATTACACTTGCACATCTTGAGTTTTAGGCTTCCTTATTGATTACACTTCCACTTAAAAGTTGTATACTTCATTTGAGTTGTAACCTTGAATTGGTTCAAATCATCCAAAATAAGAAATCATTTTTAGTGTTCTTGTGGTAAGAACACACTTGGTTGATTCTAGGTGTTGAAGAGTTTGGTGCTCTTCATTGAGAAGATTATTGTAATCTTCATAGGTTGTGTTATAAGAAGAGTGGGGTACTCTTCAAGGGAAAGGTTGTAATAGTTTGGTATCTATTAATATACACTTTTTCGAAATTCATTCGGACATACTGGGTGGTAAAGCATTAGGCCCTAGGTGGGTTCAAGCTTTATAAATCATTGTGTGTTATTTATATTTTTGCACTCTTACTTCTTCACCATCTTCATATTCGAAAAAGAGGGCGTAAATCAGAAAATTGGGAAAATCTATTCACCCCCTCTCTAGATTTTTGTAGCCACTTGGACTAACAAGTGGTATCAGAGTCAAATTCTTTGGCCAGCTCGTTTAATCTTTTTGAGTAAAGATGAGATCCATGACTACGAATGAAAGCTACCGCATAACCGGCGCCTCCACCAACAAGCCACCACTATTCGATGCCAACAACTACACCTTTTGGAAAGACCGAATGAAATGCTTTCTACAAAGTTGCGGTTTTGACATTTGGAATGCGGTTATTGAAAGAATTACACAACCAACAAAGAAATTAGAGGATGGAACTCTAGCTCCAAAAGCCTTAAAGAATTCATGAAAATGACAAGAAGGCATTCTCTCTAAATGGTAAGGCTTTGAATATTTTCCATTGCTCACTCACCGCCACCAAGTACAAACTAGGATTAGAGAAATAAGGTTGGCACATGAAGTGTAGGAAAAATTAGAAACCATTTATGAAGGTACTAAGAAAGTTAAACAGGCTAGAAAAACAATGTTTGTTAAAGATTTCGAAAACTTCATAATGCTCAACGGTGAAGGAATTTTGAAAATGGTGGAAAGGCTAGACAACATCATCAATTCCCTATTGACGCTCGGAAAGGTTATCTCGGAGGAAGATAAGGTAATCAAAGTATTGAATGCTCTTCCCGACTCATGGTCCGAAAAGGTGACGGCTATAACGGAAGCACAAAACCTTGAGACTGTCATATTTAATGAACTCGTTGGAAAATCTTCTCATCTAGGAAGTCTATCTCAAGGAGAGAAAGAGCTTCAAACCATCCACCTCACAATTGGGTATGCAATCTACTCCTAAGGGTTTTGCTTCAAATAATTCCTATTATACTAGTGATGAAGATGATGAGGAAACAACCGCCTTTGTTCGAAAATTTACAAAATTTGTCAACAAAAACAAGGCAAGAAAAACTAGAGACAACTCTTGCATTAAATGCGGGAAACCCCGACACTTTATAGCCGATTGTCCAAAATTGGTGGAAGAGGAACAAAAGAAGAAAAAGCCTTTTCCGATAAAGAAGGCTCTCAATGCGAAAGTCAAAACATGGGATGAACTTATTGAAAGATCCGACGATGAAGAGGAAACCGAACATGTTCTTATGGCCATAGACGATGATAATAACGAGTACGCTCTAACTCTTATTCTTCCTCTTTAATTGATAAAAGTCAATGTGATTATGATGAATTACAAAATAAGTTTAAAGATATTATTTGCAAGTACAAAAATTTGAAAAAGGCGTTTAAAGAGTTAAAACTAGAAAAAGGCAAGTTGTTTATTTATTATGAATCTCTTGATCATGCACACTCTATTACTCTTGCTAAAGTTCAAAGTCTTGATTCTGAAAAACAATTGCTCACTAAAGAGATTGAAAGTTTGAAAAAGGATGTGCAACGTTTCAACTTGACTCCGACAAAGTCATAAAAATTCTTGGTGCACAAATAAGTGAGCAATCTAAACTAGGACTTGGTTATAAACCTTTTCAAATTGATTTTAAGAAAAATGACTAAGCTCTAACTTTTATTCGTGCTAGTAGTCCTAATATTATTACTTGTTATTATTTTGGTAAAAATGGACATTTTGTTAGTACTTGTAAACTTAGAAATAACAATGGTCATTTTTTGAGACCCAAAGGTCTCAATGCTAACACCCATGCACCCCAAAACTCTATGGTACCTAAAAATAATTTATTTATAGGTACTAGGGGCTACAGTAATCACGGAAGATTCCAAATGGCTCGTGGACAGCGGATGTTCACGCCACATGACCGGAAAAGAAGAACTTTTTACCAACATGAAGCTCCAAGAAGAAGGAATGGTCATGTTCGAGAATGGCAAGGCAAAATTCTTGGCAATGAAGACATTGGTAATTCTTCTTTCTTTCTTCGTGATGTTTTATTAGTAGAAGGGCTTAAGTTCAATTTGATAAGTGTAAGTCAACTTTGTGATTCAAATTATGATGTTGTTTTCAATAAAGAAAAATGCCTTATTCTTAAAAATTGTAAAATTATTTGTGAAGCTAGTAGAAAAGGCAATCTTTGCAAAATTTCTACAAGTGATTTGGTTAGTCAAAATGATTCTTGTCTTGTCGCCAATAATGATTTAACTAGTTTATGCATAGGCGACTTGGACATGTGGATACAAAAATTTACAAAACATTTACAAAAACCAACATGTCAAAGGACTACACAAATTAAATTTTGAAAATCTTGGCTTATGTGACACTTGTCAAAAAAACAAATTAGTTAAAAGTAGTTTTAAGCTCAAAAATGAAATTTCCACAACCAAGCCTCTACAACTACTTCATCTTGATTTGTATGGGGATATTGGCACCGAAAGTCTAAGTGGAAAACATTACACCTTTGTTATAGTTGATGACTTCTCAAGATATACTTAGGCTATTTTTCATGCAAATAAAAGTGATGCCGCTATTGAGTTTCCTAAGTTGTGTAGACTTATAGAGAATGGAAAAGAAGACACTATTAAATCTATAAGGAGTGACCGATGAGGTGAATTTGATGGTGATTTTAGAATATTGTGGAAACCAAAGAGTATGCACATAATTTTTTGGCTCCAAGAACTCCTCAACAAAACGATAATGCCGAGAGAAAAAATCGGACTCTTCAAGAAATGTGTCGGTCTATGCTCAACAAATTTTATCTTCCAAAATATTTTGAAATAAATCACAACACTGCTTGTTATGACATAAATCAGGTAATTCCTCGTCCTAAGTTGAATAAAATACTTTATGAGCTTTGGAAAGGTAGAACACCAAATATTAGTTATTTCAAAATATTTAGTTGCAAGTGTTTTATTTTGAACACCAAGTATCAATTAGACAAACTTGATCCTAAAGCCGATGAAGGAATATTTATGGGGTATTCGACTAAGAGCAAGGCATATCGTGTTTATAATAAGACAACATGGTGGTTGAGGAGTCTATTCACATTAAATTCAATGAAACCTCCGGAGTTAAAAGAATCACAAATGATGATAGTGATGAAAAGATGAAGTTGGACCAATTGTTCCAAATGATGCTCAAAATATCAACCTTCCACATCAAATGATCAACCTTCAACTTCTAATGTTCAACATGAAGTTAAGGGTGATAATTTGGATCTTCCCACGGCATTGGAATTCAAAAGAGATCATTCAAAAGATCTTATAATTGGGAATCCTCTAGACAAAGTACTGACTAGAAGGAAATCTGCCGAAAAAACTCTAATATCCCAAAAAGAGCCTAAAAATGCTACGGAAGCCCTTGAAGATGAAGATTGGTTTCTTGAGATGCAAGAGGAGTTGAATCAATTTGAAAGGAATGATGATTGGGAATTAGTACCTTGTCCTCCATCACAAACAATTATTGGCACAAAATGGGTATTCCGGAACAAACTTGATGAACAAGGCAAAATAGTTCGAAATAAAGCGAGGTTAGTAGCTCAAGGGTATTGTCAAGAAGAAGGTATTGATTATTATGAAACCTTTGCACCCGTAGCACATTTAGAAGCTATTCGTATCTTACTTGCCTATTCTTGCTTTAAAAATTTCAAACTTTACCAAATGGATGTTAAATCTGCTTTTCTAAATGTTTTTATTCAAGAAGAAGTCTATGTCAAACAACCTCCGGAGTTTGAAATTTTTTTGAGGCCAAATGATGTTTATAAACTTCAAAAGACCTTATATGGTTTAAAACAAGCACCCTGAGCTTGGTATGATAGACTTAGTTCTTTTCTTTTGCAAAATGGTTTTTCAAGAGGTAAAGTTGATACTACTCTTTTTGCTTTTGAAAAAGGGCAAGATTGCTTATTATTGCAAATTTATGTTGATGATATAATTTTTCTAATGAATCTCTATGCAAGAAATTTTCTAAGCTTATGCAAGGTGAATTTGAGATGAGTATGATCGGAGAACTTAATTTCTTCCTTGGGCTTCAAATAAAGCAATGCCAAGAAGGTATTTATATATCTAAATCCAAATACACCAAAGAGCTTCTAAAGAAGTTCGGAACTGAAGAAAGAAGAACAGTTGCTACACCTATGGCAACAAATATCAAGCATGACAAGGATGAGAAAAGGCAAGTAGGTTGATGAATCAAAATATCGAGGTATGATTGGTAGTTTACTTTATTTAACCGCAAGTAGACCCAATATTCTTCATGATGTATGCCTATGTGCTTGATTTCAAAGCAATCCCAAAGAATCTCATTTAAGTGTCGTTAAAAGAATTTTTCGTTATTTGAAAGGCACTATTTCTTATGGTTTATTTTATCTAAGAATGAAAATTTTTCTTCAAAAGGATATAGTGATTCGGATAATGTGGGAAACATTTGTTGGAAAATGTATTGTTTAGATTTTGATGAATTCCATGTAAAACTTAGACTAGAAAGTTGGCACCCCATTTCCCTTGTAATTTGCATTGTAATAGATAGGGTTGTACGAGCTGAGTCAAGTCAGCTATGCCTGGATATTCAAGAAGTCAACTAAAGACTGAAATGAAGACTCCGCTGTGAAACAACTGAGTATAGCAAGAAGAAGAAGTCAAGAACTCGACTGAAGGAGTATCAGCTGGGATACAACTGTGTGAAGTGTCAGTCAAGTCAACTCAAAAAGCCAAGTCTCAAGTTGAAGTGACGAGATGAGTCATCCATTGATTGGAAGTCGACTCAAGTCACCTGGGGAAGTTAGAGAACTGCTGATCAAGTCAAGACAATCAAAAGAATCCGTTTACGTAAGTCAAGAATATTAACTAAACAAGTAATACTTCTATGCTGCCATGTCTTAAAGTGTTCAGTCCTAGAAGCGTGCAATAGGAATAAACCAATGGAAAACACTACACCTCGTGTCAAACTCTGAAAAGCTGAACATTCATTTAATACGAGGAAATGTCAACATCAAGGACTGCAATAATACAAGCCAACGAACACAATTGACTTTTGAAAATCAGCCTATCTCTTCAACGGGCAGATTTTTGAAATTTCACTATAAAAAGCTGAGGAATCACTTTGAGAGAGGGTTACCTGAACCACGAACATTCAAGCAATTATTCGAACTGTAACCAGCAAATATTCTCAAGTTATTTAAGCAAAATCCTCAAGCCTAAATCTCGAAGGAAATCGATCCAACACTAAGCTGTGAAGGAAAGACAGCTTCAAACTGTTGAAGAGGAAACTTTTGAAGAATCAAAAGGGGTCTACATTCCAAGGAGGATTGTAGAAAGGTTCAAGGTCGAACCAGTCTCAAGTTATTGGAGGGCTTCGTGGTCAAATCCAAGAAGCTTGAGCAAGTGAGCTGAAGTAACAAGGCAGCCGCCATGTGAAGAAGCTGAGTCGGACGAGAAGCCAGTTGTGTGACCAAGGCATCTCCAGACTGAGTCCCAAAGGATCAAGTCAGCTGTGTGATCAAGACTTGTATATGGACTGATAACCACTTTGTACTCTGATCTATACTTAGTGGATTTCTCCAGGAGTTGGAGAAGAGAGGAGTAGAAGAATTACCCCATCTTCGAACCTCAATAAAAATTATTGTGTCATTTACATTTCAGCATTTTTTATTTCTGCATATTATTTTATGTCTGTTGAAAATTTGCTATCCAACTGATAATTTACATAGTGTTAAAACCAAGTGTTAAGACAAACTTAAACCAAATTCAAGGGTGTTAAGTCTTCCGCTGAAAATCTCATCACAAACCAAGTTAAGGTTTAGACTAAACAATTGAGTTATTCTATCAACAGCTCAATCGAGTCTGTTGAGTGGCTAACTCTGCTGGTTAACTAATTTAGTTGTCCCTCAAGGACTTAGCTGTGTATTTAACTCTGCATTATTTTAAAAGGACTAAAATCAAAAAATTGGTAAGGTTTATTCAACCCTCCCCCCCTTCTAAACCTTACTCACACCCCTTGGGACCTACAAGTGGTCTCAGAGCGGTTGGTTCATTGAGCCTTCCGCACTGGTTACTGAACTAGATCTCCAATCTTTCAAAGAAGTTTTTAACACTTTTTCTTTCAAAAGCCATTTTTTTTACAGCAAAGTTATTATCATGGAAGCAAATTTGACACGCATTCCTATGTTCACCATTGAAGAATTTGATGACTGGAAAATATGTATGCAAGCTCATTTATCAGCTTTACATGATGAGATGTGGATAGTGATAGAGGATGGGCCACTGCAAATAATGGAGGTGAAATTTTGCAAGGAGAGAGCTGCTGCACCGAATTGAAGGAGAAGAAGAGGTCTTTGCTCCTAGACCAGCTATGGTTGAAAAACCAAGAGCTGAATGGACAAATGATGACAGAAAAAGATACAACCTAGACAACGTGGCCAAGGATATACTTTACAAGACTTTGGACAAAGCAATGTTCAATAAAGTCAAATCATGCAAAACAGCAAAAGAAATCTGGGATAAACTAACTTTAATTTGTGAAGGATCAGAGCCAATTAAGGAAAACAAATTATCTGTTGTTGTTCAAAAATTTGAAAACTTTAAAATGCTTGCATGTGAGACAATGGATCAGCTGGATGCTAGATTCACTGAAATTACAAATGAGCTCTCAGCACTTGGAAAGGAATACGCACAAAAGGAAATGTGTATGAAGATACTAAGGAGCCTCCCAACTGAGTGGGAAATGAAGACCATGGCTCTAAGGCACACTATGGACCTATCAAAAACATCTAATCATGAACTATTTTCAGACCTCAAAGCTTATGAATTTGAGCTGAGAAGAAAAGATCAAGAGGAGACAGTTGTACCCAAAACAACTGTGCTCATAGTCAAGGATGACATTGCCCTGATGGTTAAAAGATTCAACAAGTTCTTCAACAAGAACTATAAAAGAAATAAAGGTGAATCCTCCAGAAGACATTCAGCTCCCTCCAAGTCAAGGGAAGATAGGCCACCAAAGAGAGCTGAGTATCAAAAGGTCGAATATCAAAGACCTGAGAACCAAAGAAATGAGAGAGCTGACCAAAAAGTTCAAAACCTGTGTTGGAATTGCAGACAACCAGGACACTTTGCTATTGATTGTCCATATCCTGTAGTCAATAAATACAGGAATGAAGAAGAAAGAAGAGTCTTTAGTGAAAGAAGACAAGAAAAGAAAAAGGTTATGTTGGCTGCAGAGAATGCTGAGACAGCTAAGTCAAAGGAAGCAGTAGACTCAGAGAGTAGTGAAGCTGACTACTCAAGTGATTTTGAAGAAGAAGCAATGATCTGTCTAATGGCTAAAGAACAAGATCATCCTGACCAAGAAGACGAGGTACATTATAACTCATCTCACTCAGACTCTAGTGATAGTGATTGTGACACACACACTTCATCACCCACTGATCTTTATGATTCATTAGGCAAAATGATGAAAGACTTTGAGCACATTAAATCATCACACACACTATTAAATGAGAAAAACAGCCAGCTCAAAAGCCCAAACTCACAGCTGACTAAGGAGATGAGTACTCTAAGTCACATAGCTGATGAGAACAAAGAGCTGAAGGCTGAGAATGCTAAACTAATAGCAGAGATAGCTGCTATAGAAAATAGGGAAAATGATATTATAAATGTGATTGCTTCATTCACAAAGGCATCTAAATCATTGGATGACCTTATTTTGAGCCAAAAAGAGTGTGGAGACAAGACAGGCATAGGATTCAATTCCTTTGTGCACAGTCAAACTCCCAGAGTGATCTTGGAAAAAGGATCTTCAAGTAATGAAGCATCTCAAAAACCCAAGACACCAAATGTTGCACCCACATTCACTCCAAAGCACAATCACAAACAAACTGGCCTTGGATATAAAGGGAAAGGAAAACATCCAGTTGAGTATGCTGAGAGGACAACTGAGAAGAAATCCAGTAGAGTGCCTCAGCAAACTCCAAACAGAAAGTACCCTGTGAAGAATAAACAGAGCTACCAAAAACCCCATAAGTTTTATCAAAGTAACATACATGATGGGAATGGTAGAAACTATCCAAGCCAAGCTGACTGGAATAATGTGAAATATCAGCAAAGACCTGTGGAATATATGCCAAAATGGCAAAGACCTAGAACTCAGCAAAGGCCATTCCAAAGGCAAAAGAGCTATCAGCACACATATGCACCCAAGCACTACACTCAGAAATACCATAACTACCCAAAGAAGGCAATTGCTAAACCTTACACACAGGCATACAGACAGAAGAGACAGTTGTATGAACCTAAAGCCCCCAAGCAATTTCCCAAAGTGAATTATGATTATGGCACAGATAGATGGCAACCTCTTAGAGTCAGATCATTTGGCTATAGGTTGGTTGGATCATCTTACAAGATTAACCCCTCGGGACCCGCACAAGTATGGGTACCTAAAAACTAATTTCCTTGATTGCGGGTTCAAGGAAACCGAAAGTGCCAAGGAACCTGGTACATGGATAGTGGTCATTCCGGACACATGACAGAAACAAGAAAAATCTGTCAAAATTCAAGGAGATTAGAGGCGCAAAAGTCATATTTGGAGGAAATGAAGCTCCAGGGGAAATAAGAGGCACTAGATCCATCAAGAAAAATGGACTAGAAATCACAGATGTTACATACGTTGAAGGCCTCAACTTCAACTTGTTAAGCATCAGCCAACTCTGTGACAAGGGCTATAATGTTGGATTCAATATGGGAGTGTGCCAAATCAAAGGCACTGAATCAAATGAAGTAGTGTTGCAAGGATCCAGACAAAAGAACATGTATGTGGTAGATTGGTCGACTGCCACACCAAGCACTTGTCTGCTAGCAAAGAGTACAACCGAATAAAGTTGGCTATGGCACAAGAAGTTGAGTCATCTGAATTTCAAGACAATTAACAAACTTGCAATGAGTCATCTTGTAGAAGGACTACCAGACTCAGTATACAAGAAAGAAAGCGTTTGTGATGCATGCCAGGTGGGAAAGCAGATCGAATCATCACTCAAAGAGAAGTCAAGTCCATCTTCAACAAGGATATTGCATCTGTTACATATGGACTTATTTGGTCCCGATTGAGCCACCAAAGATAAGTGGAAAGAAATACACCTAGTGGTGGTGGATGACTATTCAAGATATACATGGACAATCTTCATGTGTGTAAAAAGAAAGAAACCTTACAGAAGTTACCTCAGCTTATGAGAAGAGTTCAAAATGAGAAAAGTCAAACCATTATTAAGATAAGATCTGATAGAGGAACTGAGTTTGTCAATGGAATAATAACTCAGTATTATGTTGAAAATGGTATTGCTCATGAATTATCTGCATAGCAAAGGACTCCACAAATGTGAGAATGGAGTAGCGAGAAAGAAGGAAAGAACTCTCAAGGAAGCCGCAAGGACCATGTTAGTCAAGCAGGTCGCTAAAAGATTTTGGGCTGAAGCTATAAACTCTGCATGCTATACTCAAAATAGATGCATGATAAATAGACAGTTGACAAAGACTCCATATGAGATTTGGACAGGGAGAAAGCCAAATGTTGCATATTTTAGAATATTTGGATGTAAATGTTTTATCCACAACAATGGAAAGGATAATGTGAAGGCTTTTGATGCTAAAGCTGATGAAGGTATCTTCTTGGGATACTCAGCTGAAAGCAAAGCCTACAGAGTGCTGAACAAGAGAACTATGGTCACAGAAGAGTCTATCCATGTAGTTTTTGAAAACCTAATGTAAATGGAGAAGACATTGAGGAGTTAGCTGATAAGCCGAGTCAGCCAACTATGCAGTAGAGTCCATATGTTGAAGCCGAAGCTGGAGCAGTCAATCAGGATGAAGGTGAAATAGTTGAATCTTAAAGACAGCTGGAAAATCTGCAGCTAAGCGATGATGAGAGAGCTGCTCAAAGCAATAGAGCTACAAGACGACTGAACCCAGCTGACCTACTCCAACCTGATGTGAGATGGCTGAGAGACCATCCACCAGAGCTAGTCATTGGAGATGTAAGAGATGGTGTAAGAACCAGATCCAGAGCTCAACAAGAAGTTATGTTCACTTGTTTTATTTCCCAAATAGAACCAAAAGATGTGTCCCAAGCATTGAATGACACACATTGGATTCAAGTCATGCAAGAAGAGTTGAATCAGTTTGAAAGAAATAAAGTGTGGGAACTGGTACAAAGACCAACCCATCAAAATGTTATTGGCACAAAATGGGTATTCAGAAACAAGATGAATGAGGAAGGTTCTGTGGTAAGGAACAAGGCAAGATTGGTAGCCAAAGGGTATTGCCAAGAACAAGAAATAGATTTTGATGAAACATTTGCTCCTGTTGCAAGATTAGAAGCAATAAGGATGTTTCTTGCCTATGCTGCACAAAAGGACTTCACTGTATATATCAAATGGATGTGAAGAGTGCATTCTTAAATGGATTGTTGGAAGAAGAAGTCTATGTTGAGCAACCTTCAGGTTTTGAGCAGAAGACTCTTGGAGATAAGGTATACAAGCTCAAGAAAGCTTTATATGGATTGAAACAGGCATCAAGAGCATGGTATGATACATTATCTCAATTCCTAACAGATAATGGATTCACCAAAGGCAAAGTGGACAGAACACTCTTCAGAATTCAAGATAGAGAGAGTATACTGCTTGTTCAAATATATGTGGATGGCATCATTTTTGAAATGAGCATGATGGGAGAATTGACATTCTTTCTATGTGGATGGCATCATTGCTCTATCTCACAGCAAGTAGGCCAGACATCACCTTCGCAGTAGGTGTATGTGCAAGATTCCAATCTGCTCCCAAAGAAAGTCACATGACTGCAGCTAAGAGAATCCTGAGATATTTAAAGGGATGCAAGGAAGTCGGCTTATGGTATCCAAAGGAAGGTGGATTCAAACTTATTGGTTATTCAGACTCTGACTATGCTGGATGTAGGGTAGACAGGAAAAGTACTTCAGGTACATGTCAAATGCTTGAAATAGACTGGTTTCCTGGTTTAGCAAGAAGCAAAACTCAATAGCCACACCTATAGCTGGAGCAGAATACATAGCTGCGGGCAAAATTTGCAGCCCAAGTCTTATGGATGAGACAAAGAGCGAGAGATTATGATGTTGAAGAAAAAGAGATTCCAATTATGTGTGATAACACAAGTGCTATTGCAATCACTCAGAATCCTGTGTTGCATTCAAGAACAAAGCACATTGATGTCAGATATCACTTTATAAGAGATCATGTTGAAAAGAAAGACATCACCTTGAATACATCTCAACCGATAAACAGGTTAGGAATGACATATTCACAAAGCCATTATGTGAATCCAGATTTGAAGAACTCAAGCATGAGCTAGGGTTAATTGAGCTGAGTTGACACTCAGAAGACTCAAGGAGAAGAGATGGAACGAGATAAGATAAAAACAGAGCAGAGTTCGTGAATCAGCCAAGTGAATCAGCCGTATCGGAATGTCAGTTGTATCGAGTTAGCTGACAGCTGAGTCACTATGTGAATAGAGAGAAGAAGAGCTGAGTCAGTTAAGGAGCAAGCTGAGTCATTTATGAGCTAAGTGACAGAAACGCAGTCGTTTTTAATAAGCTGGAATGTTTTTAAGGATGGCGTCAACGTAATAATGATAGGTACAGTCAAAAGGTGCACGACAAAGCATATGATTGGATATAAATGCTGGAGCATTAAATGCAGGCAATTAAATGCTAATCGGCGTGCTAAATCTGAGCCGTTGATCTTGATCAAAATTTCAAAAACCGAAAGCACGTCCTTCATACCCCTTATATACCTATTTGTTCAGTTTTCTCTCTCACTTCAAAAACTGTTCTTATTTCCAAAGCAAAGAAAGCATTTTTCTCTCAAAATCCTACCAGTCTTCAAGGCAAGTTTGTCAAGGTTCATTCGGTAAAACTCAGAAATGACGAGGGCATCAACCTATGATTTTACCAAACTAGGGAAGCAAATCCACACTGGTTCTACGGTGGATTTTGAAGGAATGATTAAACAGGGTTCCAATGAAACCGTTGTGAAGAAGATAGCTGACAAAATTGAGATATCTGGACTGAAACCCTTTCTCATGATGGAGTTTCAGATGACTTATGTTGAAGAGGTAGCACAGTTCTACGTGAATGCTGAAGTTCATGACGTGGGCATCAAATCCTCTGTTCACGGGAAGGATCTTACAATCACTGCTGAAGATCTAGCGGAGCATTGTTTGCTGCCGTCGGAAGGTGTGCCGGAGATATTTGAGGCTGACGTAGATTTGGTCGCGGAATGGAAGGAAGTGGCCAAACCCGAATGTGCTGCAAATGTTGTCTACACAGCTGACAAGAAGCTGCTGAAGGATGACTATCATAAACTGTTGGACATCGTTGCCAAGTGTAGACATAAAGTTTGGAAGCTTCAATCAGCTGTCCAAAACCAAGCTGATCGTCATGGCTGCGATCATGGAGGAGAAGAAGGTCAACTGGGCAGAATTCGTCTACAACAGACTCTGCCAGAATGTTACAAATAAGTCCTTCAAGGACGATGGGTCATTTGCAGGATCTCTGGGCTATGGTCTTGTAATGGGCCACTTGATGGAGGTGAAGGGTGTTCCACTCCGACATGGAAGGTCGTTCCATGTCAACAAGAAGATGTTCCGGGCAAACCTTTCAGGAGCCCAAAGGAGAGCCTATGCCAAACGGGCGGATACCAGCAAGGGGGAATCAGCTGATCCCGAAGAAATAGCTGTCACTTCCCCTCCGAAGAAGAAAGCTGCCCATACAACTGCAAAGAAGCCTGCTGCCCCAGTAGCAAAAAAGAAAACCGCACCTGCCCCTGCAGCCGTGTCTCCTACCCCTACATCCGAGGCAGAGAAGGAACCTCAAATACCTTCTCCAGCCATCAAGAAGAAGAGGACTACCAAGCCAAGAAAGGCAGCTCCTCATGCAAAGAAAGATGCACCGGCCCCCGTCGCCAAGGAATCTGAGGAAGCCGCATCCGAACCAGAAATTCCTCTGGTAAAGACAAAAAGAAGAAGACTCACCAAGCGTTCAGAGTTTTGAGAAGACAGTTGTGTCTGCCATTCAGCTGGAAAAGATCTCTGAGACTGCTGGAGAAGTGCAGTCTCCAGATATTATTGATGAACCATCCAAGTCAGCTGAGGTCGATCAGCAGAGGCAAATCAAAGACCCAGCTATGGACAGAACAACTGAGGAAACAAGCAAAAGAGAGATAGTCAATCTTCGTCGACAGTGACTATGTCTCCACACGCGCGATGATGTTGCCGAGGTGAAAAAGAAAGAAAGTATGCTACCCTCCATTCCTGAAAAGGAAGGACATCAAGAAGAAGATGAAGATGATATGATCATGCTCTCTCCACCATATCCAGACATCCAAAATTGTCTGCGAGATTGGAGAAAATGGAAGTTGAGTCGCTCGAGGGAACAGTTCGAAAGACTTGAATTCATTGAAGAAGAGGAAGAACTGATGGAGTTTCTCGGGTTGACCACAGTGATCCAGGCACTTGATGAAGATAACTGCCTAGATATCTTGCAGATCTTCAAGGAAAAAGAGAAGGAGAGATCGCGAGGGAAAGTCAAGCTCGTGAGAATGCCAACATTTGTCCTTTCACTGGAACCACCGATCACACCTATCCTCACTTCGATGCCTTCTCAGGAAGTGATGAGGACTTGGATCCTGCTACTGTGACAGAGGTGTTGGAAATGCAGCAAGCCATGCGGGAATCCAGGATGATGCATGAGAAACAGCTGACGGAAGGACCTGGAGAGTCTTCCAAATCTCAGTTGGAGATTGATCCATTGGGAGTGGTACAAAAAATTGCCACTATTATTGCTGCAACCACTTCCCCAGCTCACTCAGATGATGGATCTAGGGAAATTGGCGATGAAACTGGGAACTTGGGGACCCAAGTCGAGCCAACCCCTGTCGAAGGTGTCTTACCACCTGCCCCCACGGCTGAACACTCACAGGAAAAAGCCAGGAGTCTGGAGAAGAGTGACCCCAACATAAGTTACTTAGCTGGTGTGCCAGCTGAGGGGGAAACTCTCTCCACTGCAGCTAGGTCGGAGGATGTTGCAGCTGACTCCACTCTGAATCTAGGAGGCGAAGTAGAGAAGGAACAAGAAAAGGAAACACAACAAGTTGTCACCGATTTAAGCTCGGACGATTGAATTGTCTCAATGAAGTGCCAATCGCTCTCGCAGCCGAGGACGTTGCCGATGCGATGAGGCACAAGATGGTTATGCCCGGGAGTTAACACTGGGCAATGAAAGTGCAATCCACGGAGTTCCACTGTGGATGTTGAGAAGACCCTAAGACATCTGCGCCTGTTGAAGGGATTGAACAAGGCCCCGTTGCAGTTGAGACTACAGGAGGTAATAAAGGACTAAGGGAGGTTGAGACTTCCCTAGGTAAAAATCAAGGAGATAAGAGCTCTTCATGACTCCCAGGATGATCCTGATACAACCTTCCTGGGATCTGAAGATGAAGCTAAGTCTACCCCAACTGCACATCAAAAAGACTCATCTGAGGAAGTTTTACATAGTACGAGTAAGCCAGACTTCAAGGCTACTCGACAAACGTTTAATTTAGATGATGAGCCAATCCTTCAAGACTCATCATCTTCCAATGACGCTGATGGTGCAGCTGAGGAACAACAAATTCATTTAGCAGAATCTAGTGAGGCCGAAGAAGCTGTTAAGACAGCTGAGGCTCAGTCAGCTGGACAAACCACTCACCAAGGCCCAACTGAAACCAAGTCGTCTGCGCAGGCTCCCAAAGCTGTAGAAGAGTCGACTCAACCCGGCACATCACAGGCTCGAACGACTGTACATTCCATACCTTACGTCTGTGATGATGCTTTTGAAGAAACTTTTCCTTTTTCAATTGAGATGCCTGACCTTGTTGAAGAAACAGCCCGTGAGTGGAAACGATACCACCAACCTGATCCAGTGATTCCCACTGACTCTATTGTCCCAGCAGAATTCAATTTTGATGCTGCTTGGCCACCAGCTAAGACTGAAGTAACAGCTGAGGTGCGGGAAGTCTTTAAGACTATCCTTGGAGAGATTGAGAAAATTGAAAGGCACCAGGCCTCACTGGATATGCGGCTGGATAATAGGGATGGCACTCTCACAACTGACTTGAGAGGAATTGTGCTGCGGATCAGAGAATGGTGTCAACAGCAGAGTACAATGCGTTTCGAACAAGTCAGATACTTCAAGGCATTGTACAACAAAATGTTGATCTGGAGCGCTGATAATGCTGACATGAAGAAGAGGATGCAAGAGAATATTGTGAGAATGCATGCCTCCCACAACACCGAAATGGAATCAGCTGCGAGAATTTTATAGGAAAGAACTTGCGCGCAGAGAGGAAAACATGAATAACAAATTGTCTTCTTATGGCTGAAATGAAATCGGTGGCGGTGAGTCCAAAGCCACCCGCTCAAGATTCCGAACAACATACTCCGCAGCAGACTCCAAACACAATTCAGCCATCAGCAGACTAGACTTCATGCTTGTTGGTATGTTCCCAGGGGTTCTTCTCTCCTTTGATGATGCCAAAAAGGGGGAAGAGGAATATTAGAAGATGCTTAAGGGGACGGTTGGTGAGAAGGAAAAGGAAACAGCTGTCGTAGAGAAGAAGGATACAGCTGTTGAAAAGAATAAGGAGAATGGAAAAGCAGTTGAGGGGGAAGGATCAAAAGATATGACTCTAATGTTTGCTGAAACCCCTCAATAAGGCCTTGTCACAGCTGGCATAATCAGCAAACTTCCAGTAACACTGCCGCTCCAACACTCTGATGTGCCTATGTCTGGGAAGAGAAAAATCGTAGAAGAAGGGATGAAGGAGGTCGAAGGAAAAATGGATGCCCGTGTGATGGATATATTGAAACAATACGGAGGCATTCCGGCAGGAAAAGACATAGATGCTATTTCAGACGTCGGAAACGAGCCTAGATTAGTTGATGAATTCAAAACGCTCGAATCCGAGGGATACTTCGAGAACATGTCCATGGCCCAAGCCTGGGACTTGTATTGGGAAAAAGGCCTCAAGTTGTGCGAAGAAGCTGACAGGCAGCAGACTACTAGCAATCACTCTGCTGGTTACTCTGCTGGAAAGAAGAAGTCTCTAGTACAATACATGCCCAGAGGAAGAGGAAGAAGCAGTGGAGGAAGAAGTTTCAGACCTAGACCTCTACCCAAAAACATTGAATACATAGATCCATGAAAGAAATGAGGGATCTATTGGGCTGGATTTGACGAAGTAGCCAACATGGAAGTGGTTAGGAAGAATGTTGAGTATGTCAAAAGAATTGAATAAGAAAACAAAAGACAAGATCAGCTGTGGGAAGAGAGTCAACAGAGGCAAGAAAAAAAGAGAAGAGACGATGATGCAAAGAGAAAATACGAGAAAAAGAAGGCAGTTGAAGATCAAAAGAAGAGAAAGAGAGCAGTGGGCGATAGAGCTGAAGAAGAAAGAAGGAGGCAGCGAAGGCGATGAAGTGTTGTTGTCCAGCCCTTCATGTATTTTACTGTTGTAAATACATATGTATGTAAGTCCTCTTTACGATGAATAAAAGTTGTGTAATTTCTATATTTGCGTAGATATAGTCTGCTATGTATGCTATGATACACATTGTAATCAACTTTGTAAAGGACAAGAATGTTATGATCAATAAAAGGATTGATTCTACGCATACATTCTCTGTTACTACACTGTATATATGTATCTTTGATGCTTACATTTTGTTTGTATGTTTTAAGTTTAGGCATCATCAAAAAGGGGGAAATTGTTGGGAAATTTATTTTTTAGATTTTGATGAATTCCATGTAAAAAATAGACTAGAAAGTTGGCACCCCATTTCCCTTGTAATTTGCATTGTAATAGATAGGGTTGTACGAGTTGAGTCAAGTCAGTTATGCCTGGATATACAAGAAGTCAACTGAAGACTGAAATGAAGACTCCGCTGTGAAACAGCTGAGTATAGCAAGAAGGAGAAGTCAAGAACTCGATCAAGGAGTATCGGTGGGAAGTGCAATTGTGTGAAGTGTCGGTCAAGTCAACTCAATAAGCCAAGTCTCAAGTTGAAGTGACGGATGAGTCATCCATTGATTGGAAGCTAACTCAAGTCACCTGGGGAAGTTAGAGAAGCGCTTTGTCAAGTCAAGACAACTGAAAAGAATCCGTTGCACAGAAGTCAAGTAATATTACCTAAACAAGTAATACTTCCATGCTGCCATGTCTTAAAGTGTTCAGTCCCAGAAGCGTGCAATAGGAATAAACCAATGGGAAGCACTACACCTCGTGTCAGACTCTGAAAAGCTGAACATTCATTTAATACGAGGAAATTTCAACATCAAGGACCGCAACAAGAGAAGCCAACGAACACAAGTGACTTTTGAAAATCAGCCTATCTCATCAACGGGCAGATTTTTGAAAGTTCACTATAAAAGGCTAAGGAATCACTTTGAGAGAGGGCTACCTGAACCACAAACATTCAAGAAATTATTCGAACTGTAACCTGCAATATATTCTTAAGTTATTCCAGCAAAATCCTCAAGCCTAAATCTCGAAGGAAATCGATCCAACACTAAGTTGTGAAGGAAAGACAACTTCAAACTGTTGAAGAGGAAACTTTTGAAGAATCAAAAGGGGTCTACATTCCAAGGAGGATTGTACAAAGGTTCAAGGTTGAACCAGTCTCAAGTTATTGGAGGGCTTCGTGATCAAATCCAAGAAGCTTAAGCAAGTGAGCTGAAGTAGCAAGGCACCACCTTGTGAAGAAGAAGCCGAGTCGGACGAGAAGCTTGATTGTGTGACCAAGACATCTCCAGACCGAGTCCCAAAGGATCAAGTTAGCTGTGTGATCAAGACTTGTATCTGGACTGATAACCACTTTGTACTCTAATCAATACTTATTGGATTCCTTCAGGAGTTGGAGAAGAGAGGAGTAGAAGAATTACCCCATCTTCGAACCTCTATAAAAATTATTGTGTCATTTACATTTCAGCATTTTTTATTTCTGCATATTATTTTATGTCTGCTGAAAATTTGCTATCCAACTGATGATTTACATAGTGCTAAAACCAACTGTTAAAACAAACTTAAACCAAATTCAAGGGTGTTAAGTCTTCCGCTGAAAATCTCATCACAGCCAATTTAAGGTTTACACTAAACAGATGAGTTATTCTATCAACAGCTCAATCGAGTCTATTGAGTGGCTAACTCTGCTGGTTAACTAACTTAGTTGTCCCTCAAGGACTTAGCTGTGTATTTAACTCTGTATTATTTTAAAAGGACTAAAATCGAAAAAGTGGTAAGGTTTATTCAACCCCCCCTTCTAAACCTTACTCACATCCCTTGGGACCTACAACATTAATGATCGTAAAAGTACTTCTGGATCATGTTAATTTTTAGGCGATTGCCTAATATTTTGGTTTTCAAAGAAACAAAATTGTGAATCTTTATCAATGACCGAAGCCGAATACATTTCCACGGCCTTTTTGTTGTACTCAACTTCTTTGGATGAAATAAAATCTAGTGGATTACAAATTATCTTTCAAAAATATTTCTATTTTTTGTGACAATACGTCCGCTATAAACATCGCTCAAAATTCGGTTCATCGTAACCGAACTCAACATATTGAGGTTCAACACCATTTTCTAAGGGATTGTGTTTCTAAATGAAAATTTCAAATGTGCTTTGTTCTGTCTCAAGATCAACTCGTGGATATTTTAACAAAACCTTTGGCCATCGAGACTTTTACATTAATTCGAGCTCGTTTAGGCATATGCATATCCAATAAGGTCTATGATTGTATTTTGTGCAATTTTAAAACTTAGGGGTGAAAAATCACATTTTTAACGTAAAATTCGAATAGAAACTGAACTACATAATAGGTATCAATCGACCAAGGGGTCGACCGGTCGCACCCCCTAGTCGACCGGTCGGCCTAAGCTATTTCAGTACTTATATTGGTTATGTCCGGCTCTTCGTCTAGTTTTTATATTTTCACACCCCTTCGCCCAATTCACATACTTATTACTCAAAATAATTTTCTCTTGCAAATTATACTATTTTGAGATTCTACTATGTATATCTATCCCATATTATTCATCTTCCACAATCATTGGTAAGTTTAATTTCCTCTTTAATCTCAATTGGGTTGAACCCTTGGGAACTTTACTAGAATTTGATGAATTATTGTAATTCTTGTATTTATGTGATGGGGATTATATATATTGATGATATATGCTTGTTGACTTAGGATTGGTGTTGAATTTTTGGGCATGATTGCATGTCAAATGTTTGATAAAATGTGATCGAGATTTTCTTACCGCAAGCGTATGGTGTCAAGTTTTAATAAAGTTTAAAATGTGGGGTTATCATCTCCACAGGGATTGGTATCGAATTTTATACTAAGTACTATAATTATAATAGCCTTAATTCTATCTAGATGATCAAAGAGATGGATTTTTGTTAAACTAAAATTAAACTAACAAATTGGTTTAAACAAACTAAAATTAAACATAGGAGATGTATTCTAGAGGGTTGATTTACCTAGTTACCCCTTATATTCTCAATCCAGTTTATTAATCACACGTTATTAATCCATAAGCCAATATTCCTACCATTTATCACTTCCTCTCTCGAATGCCAAGTGATTCTAGATTCCAACTGTGATTTCAATATCTCTATAAAAATAATAAATTAAACCCTAATATGTTCGATGAATACTCTATCACAGGCTTCAAAAGATTCATAAACCTCTTGATTCTATGAAACCCTAGGTTATGCTATTCTATTGCCACGTGTTCAATTACCTCTCGCGAGTGTCAAATCAAATCACACCAAATAATCTAAATTATTGATCAGATAATTGAGATGCAATCAATTCAAATAGCACAACTAGATTAAATAGCATGCGAATCTCATAAACTAGAAATCAAAACATATGTTCAAACATAAGTTACATCAATCCCCTAGAAAAATAGGTTTAGCTCATATTGGATGTACAAGAACTCATGAAAAGTAATTATACATCGCTAGGGTTCAACAAAGATACTAGAAAAATAATTCAGAATAATCAAAGGAAGAATCATCTCTATTTCTAGAAGATAGATGCCTTCAAATCTCATCCCGAACTCTTTCTCCTTGCTCAAAGTCGTCATGTGTGCTCTCGAAAATCTACAACCCTTGTTCCGTACATCATTCGTTGTATTTATAGGCCCAAAATCCATCAAAAGCCCAAAAAGACCAAAATATAACTTATTTCCGCCCGGACGCGCACTGCGGCGCTTGCTTTGAGCAATGCAGCGCTCCCTGAAGCTCGTTGCCCATCGCCCGCTGCACGCTGCGGCATGGGGGTGGTAGCGCTGCAGCGCTACGCCTTAAGCAATATTATTCCGCTTTTTCTCTTCTCAAATGCGATTTCCTCCTTCCAAACACGTTTTTGACCAATTTAGCTACCAAAACTTGTACCGACTCTCTAATGATAACTAATGACATGAAATTGACTCAAACGACACTAAAATACCCAAAAACAACGCAAAATCCTAGTCTAGAATATTCAATACATGGGTATAAAATCAACTTAACAAATATCCCCAAACTTAGACATTTGCTTGTCCTCAAGCAATTACAGACTCTTGAAAAACAAAATACACGAAGGAAACATAAATATCGACAACCAAATCGAACATACTAATTGCAAAATTTCACAACCAAACTCATTTGTCTCAAAATTTGTTTCACTACCAATAAAGCACGCGTTTTAACAACGTGATGATGAGTGTGGAATGTTTATGCCAACTCCGTTTTCATTATTCGGATAGATTCACGCAATCAATTATTTTCAAGATGATCCACTTTCTGAATATCAAGATGAGATGCTTACCGGACTCCATAAGCTTGTCTTTCACTACTCTCCACTAATGTAGGCTAATGTAACACAAGGATCAATAGGGCTTTCAAAGCTTGTAATGTGGCCTTAGGGTAAGGTAGGAAAATATAGGATTAAGTGGCTCAAATCACCCAAACACACAATTATCAATTCCTTTAAATCACCAATTAATAACTACCCTTCACTTTTTGACATCCCCAATGTTCTCACTTTATGGACCTTCAATCCCGCTGATTTTTTTTTATCAAAACCCCCAAACTTAATCTTTTGCATACTTTACACATGGGGTTTAATCTTTTCTTTTCTCGGGCAACTTCACACAATTAAACATATACCCTATTCATCATATCATCCTCAACCTTCAACATTTTTCTATACTTTGTGTGATGAGTGATGGGTAATTAGGATTTTCACATGTAGGCTCTGGATATTAGATTGGTTGCCAAAGAAACGGGTTTAGAAGGCTCAAAGGGGGACACTAGGAAAAATATATAATATAAGGGTAGGCGTTTTTGGCTCTAGCTTGTTCAAAGATAGCCTAAATCGCTTCCTTAATGTTACTTCACCTAGGATTTTGCCTCGACTAGTGTTCAGACAAGTTCTAGAATCCGGTGGGATCATTCAACAAACACTCAACCACATAAATCATCTCCAAATAAATCAACAGAGTAAAGCACATAGATGAAATAAATGGGAAGAAAAATAAATCACAGCTCAAACAAATGCTCTTTTGACCGTTCAACTCATATCAACAAATTCACTTAGTCATGCAGTTTTACAGTTACACAAACGACCCCACTCGACTCTGGACTCTGTATTTTTTCTTCTTTTTTGACTCAAGACTCGACTTAATGAACAAATACAGACTACTACACCTCCCCAAACTTAAAACGACATTGTCCCCAATGGAGAGTTGAGAAAAGTACATTCCTGGTAGCCGGGAGCTAAGACTCCTCATCATCGTCATGTGGTGGAAGGAATGTGATGGGTCCGGAGGCGGTAGTGATGGGAAGGGAAACTGTGGATACATCTGGCCAGCAATCTGAGCTAGGACCCAGTCGCGCTCATTCTTGTACTCCTCTCGCTGAGCCCGATGGCGCTGCTCGGTCTGAAAAGCCAATGCTAAACAGCAATGCGCCCGCTGCATTTCCCGCATTTGTAGATAGTATTCATGTATCGGGTCGGCCTGGAATGCGGAAGGGTGAGACTGCTCGGCAGCCAAAGAGGAAGTACACCAGTATGATGTGAATGTGCTGGTGCGTCCGATGCAGCTGCAGCAGGGGCGGGGCGCGAGTGGGGTCAATAATGTATCCCTCACCCCGAGACTCAGGTATACCGTCAGTTATGTCCTCATATGCCGCAATGGTGGCTAAATCAATTGGCGCTTTAGGGCACTCCAAGGGCTCATTTTGCCCCCAAGTAATACCTTTCGCCTTGCTCAAGCCGCAAATCAATCCTGACATGAACATTCCCCCCGTACTGCGGTGGCAAACGGCTTGGTGAATGGAGGCAACGATAATCACGGCGGCATCTAACTGGATGTCATGTATGATAGCATAGAGCAGACGGGCGCGAGCTGGCGTGACGTTACTAAGATGACTTGTTGGCATCAAATTATGGCA
>JABTTQ020002298.1:0-184938 GCA_016081115.2 Rehmannia glutinosa
GCCGCACTCGGGCTTAACGGCCGACCCCCTCCGGGATCGGTCGCACGCAACCCCTACCTGGATCGCACTATTTTTTTCAAACGGTCGAAATCTTCAACAGGCAACCAACACTCTATGATATTTTGTGACAAAATGATGTCAATTTAATTCTTTTGACAAAGAAGATTTACTTTTCAATTTGTACAATATTTACATCTTGTGATCTTCTTTTTGTAGACAAAAGTGAAGATAGAGGAGCCTATGTTGGGAGCCTATGTCATGTGAAGCTTCCCTATAAATAGAGGATGAATTGAAGACACAAGATACAACACACACAAGCAAAATACACAACAAGAAATCTGCAAATTGTTCAAGCTTTCATTTTTACATTCTTGTTGTAATAGCCTAAGTACTTTCACTTGCACATCTTTGAGGTCTAGGCTTTTTGATTAAGATTACACTTTTGCACTCAATCTTTGTATTGGTTTCATAGAGTTGTAATCTTGAAGTTTTATCCATCATTCAACACAAGACATCCTTGTGAGTATTCTTGTGGTAAGAATACACTGGGTGATCTATGTGATAGGTGTTTGAAGAGTGTGGTACTCTTCAAAAGGTGGTAAAGGAAGATTGTGGTAATCTCCTGAAGGTGTTGTAAGAGGATTGTGGTGATCCTCAAGGTGTTGTATTAATTGTGGTAATTAATAAAATCTTTTTCTTTTTGAAATCCATCTGGAGATGCTTTAGGGTGGTAGAGGATTAGCCCTAAGGTGGGTTGAACCTCTTTAAATCAACGAGTGTTGTTTAATTCCGCATTTACATTCTTGTCATTTAATTGTTGATTCGAAAAGAGGGTGATTTGCGAAAAATCGGCATAATCTATTCACCCCTCTAGTGTCAGTAGCCACTTGGACTAACAAGTGGTATCAAAGACAAACTCTTTGGCTAGCTCGTCCGAGTAAAGAGGAAAGATCCATGGCTACGAATGAAGCTTATCTCACCAAAGGCGCCTCCACCAACAAGCCACCACTATTCGACGCCAACAACTACGCATTTTGGAAAGACCGCATGGAGTGCTTTCTACAAGTGGTGCGGATTTGATATTTGGAATGTGGTCATTGAAGGAGTTGCTCAACCAACAACAAAATTGGAGGATGGTACCACGACTCCCAAGCCTTTCAAGGAATACGATGAAAATGACAAAGAAGGCTTTCTCTTTAAACGGTAAGTGCCTTAAACATTTTACATTGCTCTCTTACCGCCACCGAATATAATTGCATAAGAGGCATACGGTCGACACATGAAGTTTGGGAAAAATTAGAAACCATCAATGAGGGCACAAAGAAAGTGAAGCAAGCAAGAAAAACAACGCTAGTGAAAGACTTTGAAAATTTCAATATGCATGATGGTGAAAGCATATCAAAAATGGTGGAAAGGCTTGACAACATTATCAATCCTCTTGTGGCTCTTGGAAAGGTCATCTCCGAAGAAGATAAGGTGACTAAAGTCTTAAATGCCCTTCCCGGCTCATGGTCCAAAAAGGTGACGGCAATCACTTTAAGCTCAAAATCTTGAGACACTCAAGTTTGATGAGCTCATTGGGAATCTCCTTATTTATGAAGTATATCTCAAGGAGAGGAAAAATTCTCAACCATCCACTCTAAAAGACGCAAAATATTATTAAAGGCTTAGCATCTTCTTCTAATAATGTTTATTATGCTAGTGATGAGGAGGATGAAGAAACGGCGCTCTTGTTAGAAAATTTGCAAAATTTGTAAACAAAAATAAAGCAAGAAAGCCAAGAGACAATTCTTGTTTCAAATGCGGAAAATCGGGCACTACATAGCCGATTGCTTCAAAATTAGCGGAAGAGGAACAAAAGAAGAAAAAGCCTTTTAGAAAAAGAAGGCGTTAAATGCGGACGTCAAATCAAAACTTGGGATGAATTACTTGAAACAACCGACGAAGAAGGAGAATCCGAACATGGTCTTATGGCTATAGATGATGAAAATGAGGTATGCTCTAATGCTTCATCTTCTTCCCTAGTTGATGAATTACAATGTGATTTTGATGAATTGCAAAATGAGTTTCAAAATTTGATTATTAAATACAAGAATTTGAAAAAGGAGCATAAAGAGCTTAAACTAGAAAAAGATAAATTATTTACTTCTTATGACTCTCTTGATAAAGCTCATGCTATTACTCTTACTATGGTCCGTACACTTGAAACCGAAAAACAAACGCTCACAAATGATATTGAAAATTTGAAAAAGGATGTGCATCGATTCAATTTAAGTACGGATAAAGTCACAAAAATTTTAGATGCACAAAGAGGTGAGCATTCTAAATTAGGATTTGGTTACAAACCTTTTCAAAATGCTTTTAAGAAAAAAGACCAAGGTCCAACCTTTGTACATGCTAGTAGTCCTCGTATTATTACTTGTTTTTATTGTGGTAAGAATGGATACTATGCTAGCAATTGTAAATTGAATAATAATTTTAGCTATTATTGTAGACCTAAAGGTCTCAAATTTAACCCCATAGACCCAAAAATTATAGGGTACCTAAAGATAATTCCTTTGTAGGTTATAGGGGCTATAACAACAATGGAAGATTCAAAATGGCTCGTGGACAGCGGATGTTCACGCCCATATGACGAGGAAAGAGAGAACTTTTACCAACATCAAGCTCCAAGAAGAGGTATGGTCATGTTCGGCAATGGTAAAGGAAGAATTCTTGGAAATGGAGAAATTGGTAACTCTTCTTTCTCTCTTAGTAATGTTCTTTTAGTAGAAGGGCTTAAGTTCAATTTGATAAGTGTTAGCCAACTTTGTGATTCAAATTATAATGTTGTTTTTAATAAAGAAAAATGCCTTATTTCCAAAAATGATAAAATTATTTGTGAAGCAATTAGAAAAGGCAATCTTTACAAAATTTGTACAAGTGATTTGGTTAGTCAAAATGTTTCTTGTCTTGTCGCCAATAATGATTTAACTATTTTATGGCATAGGCGACTTGGACATGTTGGATCAAAATTTGCAAACTATTTACAAAAACCAACATGTAAAAGGACTACCCAAATTGAATTTTGAAAATCTTGGCTTATGTGACACTTGTCAAAAGAACAAATTAGTTAAGAGTAGTTTTAAGCCTAAAATGAAATTTCCACTACCAAACCCCTACAAATGCATCATCTTGATTTGTATGGGGATATTGGTGCGGCAAGTCTAAAGTGGAAAACATTACACTTTTGTTATAGTTGATGATTTTTCTAGATATACTTGGGCTCTATTTCTTACAAATAAAAGCGATCCGTTAATGACTTTGTTAAGTTGTGTACACTCATTGAAAATGAAAAGGAATATACTATTAAGTCCATTCGAAGTGATCGAGGTGGAGAATTTGTGGCGAATTTAGAGTCTTTTGTGAAACCAAGGGATATAGTCATAATTTTTCAGCTCCAGGACACCTCAACAAAATGGAGTAGCCGAAAGGAAGAATCGGACACTTCAAGAAATGAGTCGTCCATGTTAAATGAATTTTCACTTCCAAAATATTTTTGGGCGAAGCGTAAGTACCGCTTGCTATGTAATTAATCGAGTTTATATTCGTCTAAAATGAATAAAACTCCATATGAACTTTGGAAAGGAAGAACTCCAAATATTAGTTATTTCAAAATATTTGGATGTAAATGTTTTATTTTGAATACTAAGGATCAATTAGACAAACTTGATCCTAAGGCCGATGAAGGAATATTTATGGGGTATTCAACCAAGAGCAAAGCATATCGGGTTTACAATAAGACTAGTGGGGTTGTTGAAGAATCCATCCATGTCAAATTCAATGAAGCTTGGGTGTTGAAAGGATACCCAATGATGAAAGTGATGAAGAGGATATTGTTGAACCCATTGTTCAAGATGATACTCAAAATGATCAACCTTCAAGCTCAAATGTTCCTCAAGAAGATAAAGGTGATACTTGAATCTTCCCGTTGCATTGAAATTTAAGGGAGATCACCCAAAAGATCTTATTATTGGTGATCCTTGATAAAGTAATTTCAAGGAAAATTTACCGAGAAAGCTCTTATATCTCAAAAAGAGCCTAAAAATGCTAAGGAAGCCATTGAAGATGAGGATTGGTTTTTTTTAGAAATGCAAGAGTAGTTGAATCAATTTGAAAGGAATGATGTATGGGAATTAGTACCTTGTACTCCATCTCAAACCATTATTGGTACAAAATGGGTATTTGAACAAGCTCGATGACCAAGGCAATATTGTTCGAAACAAAGCAAGGTTAGTAGCTCAAGGTTATTGTCAAGAAGAAGGTATTGACTATGATGAAATATTTGCACCCGTAGCACGTTTAGAAGCTATTAAGTATTTTACTTGTCTATTCTTGTTTTAAAAATTTCAAGCTTTACCAAATGGATGTAAAATCCGCATTTTTAAATGGTATTATTCAAGAAGAAGTCTATGTAAAACAACCTCCAGGGTTTTAAAATTTTTCTACGCCTAATGATGTTTATAGACTTAAAAAGGCCTTATATGGTTTGAAACAAGCACCCGTGCATGGTATGATAGACTTAGCTCTTTTCTTTTGCAAAATGGTTTTACAAGAGGTAAAGTTGGCACTCTCTCTTTGTTTTTGAAAAAGGGCAAGATTGCTTATTAGTGCAAATTTATGTTGATGATATTATTTTTGGTGCTACTAATGAATCCTTGTGCAAGAAATTTTCTAAGTTAATGCAAGGTGAATTCGAAATGAGCATGATGGGGAGCTCAACTTATTCCTGGACTTCAAATTAAGCAATGCCAAGAAGGAATTTATATTTCACAATCAAAATATACAAATGAGCTTTTGAAGAAATTTGGCGTTGAAGAAGGAAGAACGTCTCTACCCAATGGCAACAAACGTCAAAATTGACAAAGATGAAAAAGGCAAGTCGGTTGATGAATCCAAATATCGAGGTATGATTGGTAGTTTACTTTATTTAACCGCAAGTAGACTGGACATTCTTCATGCCGTATGCCTATGTGCTCGTTTTCAAAGCAATCCCAAAGAATCTCATATCGAGTGCCTTTAAAAGGATTTTTCGATATTTGAAAGGCACTATTCAATATGGTTTATTCTATCCAAAGAATGAAAATTTTTCTCTTAAAGGTTATAGTGATTCGGATTATGCGGGAAATATTGATGATCGGAAAAGCACTTCCTAGGATCATGTCAATTTTTAAGCGATTGCCTAGTATCTTGGTTTTCAAAGAAACAAAATTGTGTTTCACTTTCTACGGCCGGCCGAATATATTTCCGCGGCATTTTGTTGTACACAACTTCTTTGGATGAAATAAACCTTAGCGGATTATAAATGTTCGTTTGAAAGTGTTTCTATCTTTTGTGATAATATATCCGCTATAAACATTGCTCAAAACCCGGTTCATCATAACCGTACTAAACATATTGAGATTCGACATCATTTTCTAAGGGATTGTGTTTCAAAACGAAAAATTGAGATATCTTTTGTACCATCTCAAGATCAATTAGCGGACATTTTTACAAAACCGCTATCTTCCGAGACTTTTGCATCGTCTGAGCTCGGTTAGGCATAATACATATTGAATGAGGCTTATGTTTGCATTTTGCACGTTTTAAAACTTAGGGCGAAAAAATCGGATTTTTGGTTGAAAATTCGGATTTTGGAAAAAGCCCCGGCACTGGCAAATGAAATTTGAAAGGGTTGAGGGCAACAGGTCGCCCTCAACGTCGACCGTCGCGCCAAGGCTATAATTTGGATTAAAATGGTTCTGTCTTGAGATTCATCATTTTAACAAATTTTGGCCATTTTAAATCCGTTGCTAAATTCACTCAAATCTCATTCAAAAATGGTTTTCATGCATCTTTTTCACAACATGGACATTATATAGCATGATCATCATCATTATAGCTCATCTTCACCGATCAAATGGTAAGAATTCTACTCCTCTACTCATTTGGGTTGAACCCTTGAGATTTTGACTTATTTGCAAAATTCTTGTTGCTAGTTTCATATGAATGTGATGAGCTTAATATTTATGATGCATTGAATGTTGTTTGAACTGAATTGGTGATGAAAATTTTTGGCTTAAATGAATTTCAAAGGCGTTATATACTTTTAGTTTTATTTGACGCACGCCAAGTGTTCGACGAAATGTTTCAATGAGCTTTTGCAAGTCAATTGATCAATATTTTTTCCTTTCATTCGGAATTTAAGCTCCTAATTTCAAAACGCTCGATAAATCGATAAATTTGCGCACTTTGATATGTATATATGATGTTTTTATCATGCTAACATTCTTTTTGATGATTCCAAAGGGGGAGAAAACGGAAAGAACGCTCATACGCTCAAAGAAGCAAAATAAGCTTGCTAGAGAAAATCTATAAGCTAGGGCTCTTAAAAGCCATAAGCTGTGAATATTGCTTAGTCCATTTGATGTATTGTATGCTTGACCAATGATGTTTTGTGACAGGGGAGCTTATAAGCTCATGGAATTCAAGCTTTAGTTGTAAAAGCCAAGCTTTTAGCTTTTAGTTGATTGCTTTAATGCTTGTTCTTTATATGCATGTTGATAGGGGGAGCTTGTGCAAAAATGATTTTGAATAATCTTTGCTCCTACTCTTGTGTGTTGTACTTATGATAAATCTTGCTTGAAATAGTTGATGCTTTAAGACCGGAAAATTGGTTTTGTTTTAAAATCAACTTCCTAAAATTGTTTTGGTTTGTAATCATCAAAAAGGGGGAGTTTGTTAGATAATTGTTTTTATCAAGATTTTGATGATTTTGTTTAAATGAGTTTTTATACCAAAACAATGTTTTTATATGTTGTCTAAATACTCCTAAATGATTTAAAATGTTTTTACTAATTTTTGGAGTATTTCTTAGAGTTTTTAACTTGATTAAAATAGGACAACACTTTTGATGATTTTGTTTATATTGGTTTTTACACCAAAACAATGTTTGTAAATGTTGTCCAAATACTCCCAATTGATTTAAAATATTTTTACTAATTTTTTGAAGTATTTCTTGAAGTTTATTTTTGACAAAAATCGGACAACATTTCAAATTAAAGGTCGATCGGGTCGCCCAAAATGGTCGATTGCATGCACGAAGAAAAGAAAACACGAAAGCAGAACTATCGACTTGAAAAATGGAGCAGGGGACCGGTCCGGGGAGGGCCGACCGATCGCACCGGCGCGACTGGTCGAACCCCCCTCCGACCGGTCGCACCCCGCAACCTCTACTCCGGATCGCACTATTTTTTTTCAAACGGTGAAATCTTCAACAGGCAACCTGGCCGCCTCTATGATATTTTGTGACAAAAATGATGTTGTTTGAATTCTTTGACAACAAGATTTACTTTTCAATTTTGTACAATATTTCTACATCTTGTGATCTTCGTTTTGTAGACAAAAGTGAAGATAGAGGAGCCTGTGTTGGGAGCCTATGTTGGTGAAGCTTCCTATAAATAGAGGATGAATTGAAGACACAAGATACAACACACACAAGCAAAATACACAACAAGAAATGCAAATTGTTCAAGCATTCATTTTTACATTCTTGTTGTAATAGCCTAAGTACTTTCACTTGCACATCTTTGAGGTCTAGGCTTTTTGATTCTTGATTACACTTGCACTCAATCTTTGTATTGGTTTCATAGAGTTGTAATCTTGAAGTTTTGTCCATCATTCAACACAAGACATCCTTGTGAGTATTCTTGTGGTAACAATACACTGGGTGATCTAGGTGATAGGTGTTTGAAGAGTGTGGTACTCTTCAAAGGTGGTGAAGGAAGATTGTGGTAATCTCCTTGAAGGTGTTGTAAGAGGATTGTGGTGATCCTCAAGGTATTGTATTAATTGTGGTAATTAATAAAATCTTTTTTTTTCTTTTTGAAATCCATCCCAGGAGATCTTTGGGGTGGTAGAGGATTAGGCCTAGGTGGGTTGAACCTCTTTAAATCAACGAGTGTTGTTTAATTTCCGCATTTACATTCTTGTCATTTACTTGTTGATTCGAAAAAGAGGGTGATTTGCGAAAAATCGGCATAATCTATTCACCCCCTCTAGATTATCGTAGCCACTTGGACTAAGATAACTCGCCACTCCAACACTGTTGTACCAACGGCCGAAAAGAGAAAGACGATTGAAGAAGGGGATGGAGGAAGTGGAAGGAAGGATGAATGCCCGAGTTATGGAAATTACAAACAAAATGGAGGCATTCCAAAGAGCAGAGACACTTATGCCATCTCGGATGCCGGAACCGAGCCAAGATCGGTTGATGAATTTAAAACGCTCGCATCTCGAAGGATACTTGCAAACATGTCCATGGCTCAAGCACGGGACTTATCGGGAAAAGGGTCTCACACTATGTGAAGAAGGCTGACAGCAGCGGACTCTGGCGAGTCGCTCTGGGTCACTCCGCTAGTCACTCACCGGGAAAAAGAAGACCCAAAGTGACAATACACGCCCAAAGGTAGAGGAAGAAGCAGAGGTGGAGGAAGAGGTTTGGGGACTCCAGATCTCCGCCCAAAAACATTGAGTACATAGATCCAGGCAAGAAAGGAGGGATCTCTTGGTTTGGTTTTTAACGAAGTAGCCAACGCAAGTGGCTAAGAACAATGCCGAGTATGTGAAAAGAATTGAAGAAGAAAATAAAGACAAACTCAACTATGGGAGGAGAGACAAGAGAGACTAAGAAGAGATGAAGTCTGCCGGAAGGCGTATGAAAAGAAGAAGAAGGCGACTAAAGATGAGAAAAAGAGAAGAAGATCGAGAAGATGACAGAGTGAAGAAGATGAAAGAAGGAGGCAACGAAGGAGATGAAGTGTTCTTTCCACCCCTTCATGTATTTTACTATGTAAATACATTTTATGTAAGTCTTTAATACAGATATAAAACTGTACAAACTCTATACTTGTGTAAATATAGAAACAACATGGTTAGCTTAAGCCCCGGTTAAACAACTACGATACATTTTTGTTGGTTTAAGCTCTCGATACACTCGTATGCTTGACTATGTAAGGAACAAGGATGTTATGATCAATAAAAGATCGATTCTAAACATACATTCCGAGGTTCTACATTTGTCCGTATGTATCTTTCTTGTTTAAATTATTGATGTATGTTTTAAGTTTTGGCATCATCAAAAAGGGGAAATTGTTGGGAAATCATTTTGTAGATTTTGATGAATGCCATGTAAAACTTAGAATAGGAAGTTGGCACCCCATTTTTTTGTAAACGCATTGTAATAGATAAATTTGGTCAAGGTGAGTTAAGTCGCCTATGCCTAAACATGCAAGAAGACAATGGAGACTAAAAGGAAGACTCATTGCAAAGACAATTGAGTATGGCAAAGAAGAGAAGACGGGAACTCGGATGAAGGTGCGGTGAGTGAAGTATCGATCAAGTCAACTCAAGACTGACCAAGTCTCAAGATCGAAATGATGAAGAGTCATCAAATGATTGGAAGCGACTCGAAGTCACCTGGGGATGTGAAGAAAATGCGTCAAGTCAAGACAATCGAAAAGAGATCCGTTACGAGAAATCAAGAGAATTACTTAAACAAGTAATACCTCCATCTTTGCCTTTCTTGAAGTGCTCGGTTCGAAGCGTGCAAGAGGAATAAACCAAGGGAAGCACCGCACCATGTCGAACTCGAAAAGTGAAGAATCATTCATATGAGGAAATGGAAATTCCAAGAACTCGCAACAAGACAAGCCAACGACCACAAGTGACTTTCAAAAATAAGCCTATCTCTTCAAGGCGGATTTTTGAAAGATCACTATAAAAGGCCGAGGAATAACTCGAGAGAAGGTTACTCAACCACGAACATTCAAGCAAATATTTGAATTGTAACCTAAGATATTCTCAAATCATTCGAGATCAATCATCAAGCTTTATATTACGAAGAAAATCAATCCAACACTCACCTGTGAAGGAAAGATAACTTCAATCGAGTTGAAGAGGAAATTTTTGAAGAATCAAGGGTCTACATTCCACGGAGGATTGTAGGAAGGTTCAAGGTCGAACCAGTCTCAAGTTTTGGAGGGCTTCGTGATCAAATCCAAGAAGCTTGAGCAAGTGGGTCTGTAGTAGCAAGCGCACGCCTGTGAAGAAGCCGAGTCGTCACGAGAAGCCGGTGCGTGACAAGGCATCTCGACCGAGTCCCAAAGGATCAAGTCATTTGTGTGATCAAGACTTGTATCCGGACTGTTACCACTCGTATCTTGATCAATACTTAGTGGATTCCTCCAGAGTTGGAGAAGAGAGGAGTAGAAGAATTACCCCATCTTCGAACCTCTACAAAAACTTATCGTGTCATTTACATTTCAAAGCACTTTAATTCCTGTGATCTTATTTGTTTAACTCTGCTTTGATAAATTTGCTATCCATTTGATAATCTATAAGTGCTAAAACCAAGTATTAAATCAAACTAAACCAAAATCAAGGGTGTTAAGTCTTCCAATAAAAACAAACCACGTTGAGTTAAGTCTTTAGTCTTAACGGTGAGTTATTCTATCAACGGCTCGATACCGAGTCGCATTTGAGTGACTAACTCTCTTGATTAACTAAATTAGTCTGTCCACCAAGGACACGCTGTGAAGTATTAACTCTGAATATTTAAAAAGACTAAATCGAAAAGTTGGTAAGGTTTATTCAACCCCCCCTTCTAAACCTTACACTCACACCCCTTGGGACCAACAGTGGGGCTTGGAAAGGTTGTGTTAAAGATGACTTTTGGAAAAGAGCTTATGCTTGTGGATGTGCTGCATGTCCCGGATATCCATAAGAATTTAGTTTTCGGTCCTTTGTTAAGCAAGGCCAGATTTAGACTAGTGTTTGAGTCTGACAAGTTTGTAATGAGCAAGAATGATCAGTTTGTTTGTAAGGAGTACCTTGATAAATGGCTCTTTACGATGTCTGTAATGAATGTTCTCGGCCAAGAGGCGAAGAATAAGAATATTACTTCTGTTTACTTGTTGGATTGTTCTAATTTATGGCATGATAGATTATGACACGTTAATTTCAACAAAATTAAGAGGTTAGTAAATCTTGAATTAATACCAACATTTAAAACCGATTCAAATGACAAATGCGAAGTTTATGTTGAAGCAAAATTGGCTAAAGCACCATTTCATTCGGTGATGAGAAGTACAAAACCACTTGAGTTAATTCATACAGATGTGTGTGATTTAAGACTTGTGCAAACTCGAGGTAGGAAAAGTACTTTATAACGTTCATTGACGATTGCTCAAGATATTGTTAAGTTTATCTTTTGAAAAGCAAAGATGAAGCTTTAGTAGCTTTTAAAACTTATAAGAATAAAGTTAAAAGTTAGCTTAATTTGAAAATTAAGATGATTCAAGTGATAAGGCGGAGAGTACGTTGCTCGCGTTTAAAGAATTCTCGCTTGGAGGCGGTATAATTCATCAAACGATAGCTCCTAGTCACCTCAATCAAATGAAGTTGCGAACGCAAAAATCATACTCTTAAGGAGATGATGAATGCGATGATGATAAGTTAAGTTTACCCAAAAAAATTATAGGGGACGATATTCTTTCCGCAAACTACATTCTTAATAAGAGCCCACACAAAGGTAAAAATGAAACTCCATATAAGTTATGAAAAGGACGAAAACCATCATATAAATACCTTAAAGTATGGGGGTGTTTGGCTAAAGTTGAATACCTAAGCCAAAACAAGTTAGAATCGGTCCAAGACAATTGATTGCGTTTTCATTGGATATGCAAACAATAGTATCGCATATCGAATTTTAATGCAAAAGTCGCCTATTCTGATATAAATGATGGAATGATCATAGAATCAAGAAATGATATATTTTTCGAGAATATTTTTCCTAACAAAGAAAGGAAGGAAGAAAGTTCGAATAAAAGAACTTATGAAACTGTAAGGTTACCTCAAAACTGAAAAGGAATCAAGACGCAGAAAAAGGACAAAAGTAGCTAAGTCTTTTGGTCCTGATTTCTAACTTATATGTTAGAAAATGAACCAGAATTATTCAAGAAGCTTTGTCTAGTCTAGAAGCTCCTCTCTGGAAAGAAGCTATCAACAATGAAATAGATTCAATCATGCAAAATAATACTTGGGAGTTGGTTGATCTCTCACCGGGTTGCAAACCTTTGGGAGGCAAATGAATCCTTAAAATGAAGTACAAAGCGAGATAGATCTATAGATAAGTATATAGCCGGTTGGTAGCAAAGAGTTTAAACAAAACAAATGTCATGACTTTTTTTGATACATATTCTCTTGTTACGAGGATCACGTCCATTCGTGTTCTCATTGCTATTGCGACTTTGCATAACCTTGAGATGCATCAAATGGATGCGAAGATGCCTTCTTGAATGGTGTGCTTGAAGAGGAGATATATATGGAACAACCAAGGGTTCGTTGCAGCCGTCCAAGAGAGAAAGTTGTGACAAGTGTGTCTACTTTAAATGTACTACAAGCATGATTATGAAGTCAAATGGTTTCAAAATCAATGAATGTGACAAGTGTGTCTACTTTAAATGTACTACAACTGATTATGTCATTGTATGCCTTTATGTAGATGATATGTTGATTATGGGTAGTAGTCATGATTTAATCATGAATACTATGAACATGTTAAAGAAGAACTTTGACATGAAAGATATGAGATTATCTGATGTTATATTAGGGATTAAAATCTCTAGAACTTCAGATGGAATTGTCTTGTCACAATCCCATTATGTCGAAAGCATACTTAGAAAGTTTAATGCTTTTGATAGTCCTCCGACTAAGACACCTGTGCATTTAAGTCTACACTTGGCCAAAAATAGAGGAGAACTAGTTTCTCAGCTGGAATAAGCAAGGATCAGCTGGAATATGCAAGGATAATTGACAGTCTGATGTACTTAACTAAGTGTACACGTCCAGATATTGCATATTCGGTGAGTAAGCTAAGTAGGTTCACAAGTAACCCGAGTAAGGATAATTGGAAAGCCTTAACAAGGGTGTTGAGATACTTAAAATATACCATGAATCATGGAATACTTTATACGAGATATCCAACAGTATTAGAAGGATACTGTGATTCCAATTGGATATCTGACACAAAAGACTTCAAGTACACAAGTGGATATTGAAAGAATTATAGCACGGGAATATTCAAAAAGTTTCGCAGAGTATAGATATGATTGCAGATGTGGTCACATTCACAATCACATGCAGTGGAATAGAATAAACAGAAACAAGACACACGTTGTAAAAATTTATCTACAAGCAAAATAGCTTGTAGATGTGCCAATATGGCGAAACTTCCCACTAGTAAAATCAGTTTGATTTCGAGTACAAAGTATACTAAAATCAACTAGTAGAAAATCAATGAAAACTCCTATCTAGAGTAGATCTGATTTGTGCAATACGACTCATCCAACAATATACATGTATGGACTTTGTTTATCACAATACAAAAGACTATGGATGAAAATGCTAACAAACACAAATGCAGAACTGAATGATATCTCTGATGTAGTCACATTCAAGATCGCATTCAGTACAGGGAGGTTCCTTGTGTTTGAATGACTCTAAACTCTTTCAATACTCTTGTATCTCTGATGTATATCTTGTGTAATCACTATGCACGTCCTCCTCTCTTTATACAGTCGTCCAAGTCCATCAATGAGTCCTAATAAACATGTAAAGAAGATATATACAAATATATGACAAGTATATCACTTATGTTAGGAAAGTTTATAAGAATCAAAGAGTCCTAATATATCTATACCATATCAATATAATATCTTTCCTAATCTATTTTGCAACTCAATCTTACCATAAATCTAGAAAGGCATAACAATTAAAACACAAGTGTTCTTATTTTGGAAATTGTCTTAAAGTGAAAAAAATCGCCCGACAATCTCCCTTTTGCCTTTCGGACAAAACACATATCAAGCACAAATCAAACATACTCCCCTACATATATTAACTCCCTAAATAGCATCTTTGAAAAAAAAAAATGAAACAGAAATGTCTAGGTCCCAAGGGTGATGTGTAAAGTTTAGAAGGGGAGAGTTGAATAAACTTTACCAACTTTTCGATTTTAGTCCTTTTAAATAATTTGAAGAGTTAACTTAAGTCACCTAAGTCCTTGAGGGACAACTAGGTGGCTTACAAAGAAAGTTACCCACTCAATAGACTCGACTGAGTTGTTGATAGTATAACTTAATCGCTTTCAGCCTAAAACTTAGAAATGTAGTTCACTTGGTTTTACCAATAGAAACTTTTCACCCTTAGAGTTTTAAGTACGTTTTTCAACTCTTGTTTTAGCAATGTTATTATCGCAGATTTAAGCAATTTAACTTATCGAGATATGAAAAATAATGCAAGAAATAAAGTGCGTTGAAAAGTAAATAGACACAAAAAGCGGTTTTTATAGTGGTTCGAAGATGGGGTAATTCATCTAGTGCACTCTTCTCCAACTCCTATAGGAATCCACTAGGTAACTTGACTTGGTTAGAAAATAGTTAACGATCCGAGTCGCCTTTGATCACATATACCGCCGCTTGCTCCTAGGACTCAGCTTCTTTACAAGACGGTTGTTCTGCTACTTCAGATTCCTTCAAACCTTTGGACTTGATCATGTAGCCCTCCAACAGGTTCAAAGCTCTGGTTCGATGGAACCTCACTACTTCTCCTTCAACCTTAGAGAGTAGACTCCTTTGTTCTTGAAAAAAAAAATTCCTCTTCAACTGATGAAGTTGTCTTTCCTTCACTGAGTGTGTTGGATCGATTTCCTTCGAATTTAAGCTTGAGGATTTCTTTGAAAGCTTGAGAGATGTTTGGAGGTTATTGCTTGAATGCTTGTATGCTTGATAGTACGTAAGTTCATAACTTTCTCTCAAATGATTCCTCGGGCTTTTATAGTGCAAAAAATAAAGAATGATTGTATAATATGTCATTTTATTGAACATATTATTCTTTGCACTTTACAACGCTTTATACAATGTATAAACTTATACAAGGTATCAGAGCTATATAAACATATAACATAATTACATGTATCGGAGCATCTACAATTAGTATCGTAGTATTTATGTTTAGCAATGCATATACAAAGTACTTACAAGTATGTGTATATACAATTAAGTATAATAAAACATGAAGGGTTCAAATTGTCTTCAATGCCTCGAGTGCTTCCTTCTTCTCTCACCTTCTTCTTCACTCTTCCGCGATCCTCCTATGCTCTTCTTTCTTTTCTATCATCTTATTCTCGTTTCTTCTTTTCGTATGCTCTTTTTGCGAAAGGTCCCTCTCTTTGTCAGCTTTTCTTTCCACTCACGATCAAGCTTAAGCATTTTCTTCTTCATGCCTCCTTCTCTCTTCTTCATTCCTCATCTCTACCTCTAAATGGATAGCTCATCTAGCCCAACCCAAAGAGATCAAACCTTTCTTTTGGGGATCCATAGAGCAAACATCTTTAGGCTTTGGTCGTGATGGAGTACCTCCGCCTCTTCCACCACTACTCGCCTTCCCCTTCCCCTTCCCGACTCGCTCCTCTCTTGGAGTGTCTTGTGGCACTTTAGTAGTTTTCGACTACTTGAACTTTGTTGTATCTCGGTGATTTGCACAATTCTAATTCCTTCTCCCAGTATAGATCCCACGCCTGAGGTAGAGTCATATTCTTGAAAAATTCTTCTGATGTTAGAGTTTGAAATTCCTCTATGGATCTCGGGCTCGAGATCTGCATCGGGAATAGCTAGCTCTCTTGGGGGCCGTTGAACTTTGCTTTAAGATTTTCAATCCTTCCTTGCTGCTTCTCGGCTACCTTTTCAAAGTCAGCTTCTATGGCTTCTCGAGACCTCTTGAATGCCAAAACACTTTCTCTTCAATAGAGGCGGTAACATTTCCTTGCTGAGGGGTTTGGGCAAGCATAATTTTCGAGGGTGGCTTCTTCATCTTACTACCTTCCCCTTGCTACTTGCTTTCCCTTTACTTTCATCTTCCCCTTTTTGGCATCATCACCAGGGGTTATCGACTGAGAGGATACTCCTTCGAGGATTAGATCAAGCTTCTTATTATTTATGTCCATCTTATCATGACTAGCGGAGTGTGCTGCTCTAAATTCTGAGCGCAGTGCCTTCAATTCAACTCCTTTGTTCTTTAAACAAATTTCCTCTTCAACAGGTTGGGGCTTTTCTTCCTTCACTGAGGTGTTGGATAGAGTAACTTCGAGTTTAGGCTTGAGGATTAGAATGTATTACTTGAGAGTTTGCTTACTTGCTTTTGCTCAGATTGCTTGAATGTATGTTTGTGTCGTTCGTACTCTCTCACAAATGTTCTTCAGCTTTTTTGTGGTGGCAGTTCAAAAATGTGTCCATTAAAGTGATAGACACTCTTTCAACTCCACATCTAGATCATTGGCTTGTCTTGTTGTGCCGCAATTGATGTTGACTTAACTCTTGAATTAATGCCTGTAGGTTTCGAAACATAGGTGTTCGCGAACATCTCATTGGTTCCCACCCTTTGCACTCTTTTCAAAGAAACAACTTTTTAAGGTTCTTTGTATGTCTCCTTTACACTTTTAGTAATTCTTTGACTTTACATTCCAACGGACTTGTTCAGCTTTCTTTGAGTCATTCTGCTGTTGAACCCCTTTATAAGTCTTCTCCCAACATCTGGGAGTGACTCAGCTGTCAGTCGACTTGTGAGACAGACACGCTTTTGGTACTTGACTGAATCTTCTCTTCGACACTCAGCTGCAACTCATCTGATTCTTCACTGCATCCTTCAGTCAACTTATGTGATCTTCAACTTGACTGCTTCCATACTCAGCTTATATATCATATCTATTACACAGTTGAATTTACAATAGAAAATGGGGTGCTAACTTTCTAATCTAAGTTTTACATGCATCATCAAAATCTAGACAATTAAATTTTCCCAACAGTCGGTCGTTAACATGTCTTTCAGGCCATTTTTGTTTATCCATTTTCCTTTTTGCTTTTTCTGGTGCAACGAAGACATTACTTGAATTAAGTGTGAGGGGGATCTTTGAACCCTTTATATTTTTGCTATGATTGGTTAGGTTTGATGGATGATTATACTGAAATATATGGCTAGTAAAAAAATGCTTTAATTTGATTTTGGTTGTGATATTATGTCATGAACTTGATGCCAAAGTCCTCGGTCTATATTAAGAATTGGTTTTTGTGATAGACTAGCTAAGCGAAGGTTGGTTTTTTATTACGGTTGTGAGGCATAAAGTGTGTTGTCTCTTTCAAGTGGATTGAGTCGGGCCTTGTTGATTGTTTTTTGTTGAAAAATATTACTATTTTGCGGAAAAAAACAAAAAGAGGGACAAAAAGATAAAAAAAAATTGACAAATCGAAGTTGTACTCCTCCATTTATTGCCGCTTAGTAACTAGGAGCATTCATGAGTCTCATGTTTGTCTTTTTACGTAAATCGGCCGCACATATATGAGTATATGAACCACCCAAGGAAATTTTGAACATAAATTTAAAATTTAAACCTAGTAAAAGAATGCTTTGAACATTCTAGCAAAAAAAAAAAAAAAGAAAAACATATATAAAGCAAAAAGAAAAAAAGAGAGATTGATTTTTGTGCATATTTGTTATATTTAAAGAAATGGGGCTAAGTCTTGTGAAACGGATTTGAGACTTTACATGAAGTGCAACATGTTGTAATTAGATTAGCTTTTAGGTTTAGCTGAATGAGTCTGCTACGAAACCCAGGGATTAATCCGGGTCAGGGACAATCGTGGATATGACGTGGTATGATGGATTGGTTTCAGCTCAAATTTGGTTTGTTTTTACTTGTTTGGTGTGATTATTTACTTGAGGACAAGTAAACCATTAAGTGTGGGGGAGTTGTTTTGCATGTTTTTGTGTGTATTTTGTGTATTGATTTGTGTATATTTTTTGTGATTTTATTTGCATGTTGCATGTTTAAATGTCATGTTGTGTTATTTTGTTGATTTTATAGGTATTGGTGGAGTAAACAAGTTTTGGGGCACGAAACATCAAAAATCTATTCGCGGCGTAGCTACAACAATTTTTGCATTCTAGATATAATTTTTTCATCGTAATTCCAATGGACCTAATTCTTGCGCATTGGAAAGCTAAAGAGAGTTATGCAATGTCTACTTGTGCTTTTAAATGCAAATTCGAGATGTTTTGAGGGGTTAAAATCATGTGCAAGTGGAAATAATATGATGAAGTTTTGGAAATGACATATCTTATTATTTTGGTCATAACTCTTTCAAAAAATTGATATTGAGGTTATTCAAGAATCTATAGAAAGCTAAGAGATAGAACAATAATTCATAAGAGACATTAACGGAAAATTTTGACATTTTGAGGTCGCATGGTCACGCGCGCAATGATGCTGGCAAAAAGGCAAAGGCGGTTGCACTCATCGGGAGGGACGTGAATGTGCGCAATGCACGTCCGGTGTTTTTAGTTGTTTTCCTTTTTGGATTATCCCACCTTGTATAAGATTCTAAACTAATAAATAAAACTTGTGGGATCCATATTTTCGAACATTTTTACTTCTTAGCACATCTAAACAATAGTTTTCTCTATTTTCTCTCGCAACCAACATTAAGGATTGCTTGTTTTGCCACCAAAGATATTTTGCGGCTAAATCAAAATGTATTATTATATCTTCTCTATCTAGTATTTAATTGTTGGTAATAGTTATTCTTTGCATGATAATGTTTATGATTACTTTCTTCCTTCAATTGAATTGATGATTCCATCCCCAAACATGAACTAAATTCCTAGTTCTAGGATATGATGAATTAATTTAGGGAAAAAAAATTTTAGCAACCTGAACTTTGCGTGTTTTTACACTTTGCAACCTCACCGTTTTTTTTATTAGTTGCAACCTGTACTCTGCGTGTTTTACAATTTGCATCCTCTGGTGCACCTGAGTAAGAATATTCCGGGAATATTCGGTCATGTGCATGGCATGCCCCTTCCTGAGGGCTGTTTTCGTCATTTCAAGTCATTAGTTTTGTTTTTGATTTAAAAAAACAATAGTGTTACTATATGTGTAACGTTTTTTTTTAAAATACAATATGAAAAGCTGTTTTAAAAATCTGAATTTTTTTGAAATATTAAAAAACATTTTAATTTCAAATAGAAAAACTCAAAATTATTTTGAATAAATTTAAAAATCTGAAAATTTGTTTAAAAATCTAAAAAAATTATTAAAAGTCTAACAATTATTTGAAATATTAACATATAAATTAATAAAAACTGAAATTGTCTAAAAACATGAAAATTTGTCTAAAAATCTGAAAATGGATTAATACTAAGACTTTTAAAATTTTTACAAAAAAAAAACTGAATTATTTTTAAAAATAAATCCAACAATTACGCCAAATATGTAAAATAATCTAATTTTTGAACAAATTTCAGATTTGTTTTTCCTTTGATTTTCAGATTTTTTTTCTATATTTGGCGTAATTTTCAGATTTTTAAAAATTATTTATAGTTTTTTAAAACAATTCTAAGTTTTTACTCTATTTTATTTTATAAAAAATTCAGATATTCTTTTTGTAAAATTTCAGAAAGTCTTTGTTTTTAATCCGTTTTCAGATTTTTAAACAAGTTTTCAGATTTTTAAACATCTTTTAGTTTAATAATAACTTTTTGAAAATAATTTTGAGTTTTTCTATTTTAGAAATTAAAATATTTTTCAATATTTCAAAAACAAAAATCATATATTTAAACAATTTTCAGCTTTTTTTAAATTTATATTTTAATATTTATATACATTATGCTAATATGTTTATACTTTCTTAAATTAAAAAAAGTTAAAAATTTAAATGACTATTACTTTTAGCATAATGTATATAAATAATTTCAAATAATTGTTAGACTTTTAAATAATTATTTTAAATATTAAAATAATTTCAAATAATTGTCAGCTTTTTTTAATTTATATATTAATATTTCAAATAATTGTTAGACTTTTAACAATTTTTATTTTTATTTTTAAACAAATTTTCAGATTTTTAAACATCTTTTAGTTTAATAATAACTTTTTCAAAATAATTTTGAGTTTTTCTATTTCAGCAATTAAAATGTCTTTCAATATTTTAAAAAACAATTCAGATTTTTTAAAATAGATTTTCATATATTTTTTAAGAAAAACGTTACACATATAGTAACACTATTGTTTTTTTAAAACAAAAACAAAACTAATGACTTGAAATGAGAAAACTTGACTCTCGGGAAAGGGCATGCCATGCACATGACCGAATATTCCCGGAATATTCTTACTCAGATGCACCGGAGGATGCAAATTGTAAAACACGCAGAGTACAGGTTGCAACTAATAAAAAACAACGGTGAGGTTGCAAAGTGTAAAAACACGCAAAGTTCAGATTGCTAAAAAAATTTCCCATTAATTTAAACAAACAAGCATGACTATTGATTAATAGATAATGTCTTTCCTGGTTGAATGTTTTATCTTATAATTGATTATTTAGTCAACTTTTGATTATCTTTAGGGAATAATTGAGATGGGGAGATGCTATTATTACCAGGCTAAATTCAATTATGAGGTTAGATATGAATCAATAATGTATTATCTAACTTGATTAATTAATTGGATAAATTTGATCTATTTAGACTTAATCTGTAAATAGGAGAGTTATAGGCTTAGTTTATATCTATATTCGTAATTGTTTAATCGCATGATCAATCGATTAGTATTTTACTTATGAGTTTGATGAGATGATCCCAAAATCCTAGACATTTTTTCCATATTTTTCTCCGGGGTTATTTGTGTTGAGTTTTAATTGGTCTTTTATTTATTTTTAGGTAAATCTTACTTTGCCCTTATACTCTCCTTGAGTATCACTTTACCCATTTATACTCTCAATTGTATCATTTTCCCCCCTTATACTCTTAATTAGTATCACTTTAACCCCTTATGCTTTTAGAATATTATTTTGTACTCATATACTCAAAACAATGACCATTTATCCTTACCTATTAGTTTTATTAAAATTAAAAAATCATTTTAAAAGCATTTAATGTTAATAAACATGTATTTATTTTCTAAATTAAATTTCACAACTTGATTAATTAACGCTTAATATTAAATCTATTATATTTTTCATTTAGTTGCTAATTATTTAAATCTAATATTGTCCCTATTAAATTAATATATAATAGAATATTTCTATTAGCTAATACATGTATACTTTTAATTTATTGTTCATCACAAACTTAAAATTATCTAATATAGATAATACAATTTTATTCAATTTATTGCTCATCACAAACTTAAAATTATATAATATAGAAAATGCAATTTTATTACAGATGTGAAAAATTATAGTTGTTTTTCAATTATTAATTGAATAATCATAATTTAATAAAATAAATATGTTAAATAGAAAAATAGTCATTTTAATGGTTAATTTTTTAATACAAAATATTATTTTACAATACAATACATAATTTTTAGATTTATTATAATAACAATGTATGAAAATATTAATTTACGAAAATAACCTCCAATATAGTTATTTAATAGGAACTATATTAATTTTAATAAATAGCAAACAAGTTTTCCAAAAAAACATATTATTTGATGCCATTGTTAATATAAAATAATAGTAGGAACAATTAGGCCATTTAATAAAGGAATAACAGGATTAAATTACATTTAATTTGTATAAGGGGGCAAAAGGATACAAATTGATAGTACAAGGGGTTAAAGTGATACAAGTGAAAGTACAAGGGGATAAAGTAATATTCAATGAGAGTATAGGGGATAAAGTGAGATTTACCCTTTGTTTTTCTTTAGTTAAATAAAATCACAAATTTGGATAGGGTGATTAGATTTACTTTTTGTGTTTTGTGATACACAATAATTATTTTGAAGCTAAGTCTTCCTTGAGAGATAACATGAGGTTAATTTTCCACCATATAACTGACCTCGTACTCTTGCGAGCATCGCTATATTAATTTAGGGGTTTAGCGGTTGAACGTATGCTGTGAGAAATCATGACAACTATTTCATAAAAATAATGGATGCGATTGGAAGACTCAGATTATCAACTTTTCCAATAATAATTGTTGCATTTCAGATGCTTGCATATGTTCCACCCCAGATGCGATTGTTGAGTATATAAAAAACAGAGTCTACTACATTGAGTGTATGAAGCGATTTTGTCATGATGTCATTATGGTGTTTGCAAAGTAATATCTAAGATCTCATACTGCCAATGATGTTGTTAGGATACTGCGTGCTGGTAAAAAAAAGTGGCTTCCCAGGAATGTTGGGTGTTTAGATTGTATGCACGGGCAATGAAAAAATTGTCAACCTGCATGGGCATGACAATATACTGGTGAAAGTGGAAACCAACCATTATTCTGAAAGTTGAATCGACTGTAATCTTTGGATTTAGCATTTATACTTTAGAATGTCTGGATGTAATAATGAGATTAATATTTTAGAGGTATTCCATCTCTTTTCTAACCTCACTAAAGGTATTGATCCTCCAAAGAATTACGTAATTCAAGAAAAATTATATAACATATGTTATTATTTAGCCGATAGTACATAACCAAAATAATCAACTCTTGTGCAAACTATCTATATAAGTCACGTGGTCCCAAAACACAAATCGCTATGACATAAGAATCATGCGGTAAAGACAGAAAACATGGATTTAGTGTTCTACGGTCACGATTTGCAATTGTGGTTGCACCAACGTATTTTTGGAGAAAAAGTGATTTATATGATATAATGATTGCATGTATAATAATGCTCTACATGATTGTCAATGATGAATATAATATTGATGCACCGATTCAAGATGCGATGGAGCACGAACTCCGAATGTAGAAATGGCAGTGGATGAAAATATCTATTTCATAATTTCTCGCTCGTCATAAATGAATCAATTATAAAGAAGCTCACGGTGCACTCTGAAATGCATTAATTAATCATTTATGGGACGAATATACCAATTCTAATAATTAAATGACTATCAATTTGTAATTTAGTTGTATATTTTGGTTGTATTATTAATTAGTTTTTTTTTAATTTTATCTACCTGGATGCCACATTTTTATTTATCTACTTTTAGCTTTTTATTAATTTTTTAATTTTATTAATGCATATTATTCAAGGTAAATTACACTTTGCCTCGTCTAAATTATTAACACTTTACCCCATGAACTTAGTATTTTTTTCACACTATATCCCTTGTGGAGATGGTAATTTGTACAAAAAATATTAAGTTCAAGTGGTAAAATGTCAAAAAAAAAAAATTGAAGGGGAAACGTGCAAAAACTCGCATACGGGATTTAGTATAATTAGTCTATTATTTAATTTAGTATAGACTAGATATAATAATAAAATGTGTTCTTTCATTAACTAAATATGTATTTATAATACTATGTTAACAAATAATTTATTTTTAATAAAATAGTTTTTGAATGGAAATAATAAGTTAGTGCAAAATCTGAAGTAGAAAGTTGAAGATGGAATTTAAATTTGGTGCATAAAATGTACTAGTTTAGTAAAATTGCTCTAAAATAGAACTTGAGTTGGAGATTACCATAAAATTGATTGATGGCCATCAAAATATGTTAGATTCCTCAACTGTTAAGAAACTCAAATTACTTTGTTGAAGTGCAAAAATTGCAGTCATGTCAGTAGCCATATTGCTTTGAGATTATATTTCATTCTTTTAGCTATAGCTTGCTACCTATACCCTGATCCTCTGTTTTTCTTTTATCATTTAGTCGTATTTTATTTTGATTTGTCAATCATTTGACATTAAATTTGAACGTTTCAAGGAGTTTTTTCTTTTTTGAAAAAAAATATATGAGACCCCCATGCAATGTATGGACTGTATATTTGTGAGGCCTCAATTTCGTATTGTGACACGTGCATTTTCCTAATAGTTCTATGAACTCATTCTCCCTCCATTGTAACAATTTCAAAATAGAATCAAATAATAGGCGAAATATACGAGTTTAATGTTTTTTATTAATGAAGTCAAAAAACAAAAAAAATATAATACCTCATAATTTTGAAAAATACACTTGATGCTTGTAAAATATACGTGCATTTAGGGGTTTAAAATAGTATATAATTGATACATTTGCATGTATATTTTGTGTATTTTTACTTGGTTTCCTTAGAAGGGCATGATACAGTAGGTCCCAAGGGATGTGAAGTAAGGTTTAGAAGGGGGAGGGGGTTGAATAAACCTTACCAAATTTTCGATTTAGTTCTTTTAAATTAATTCACGAGTTGACTCGACATAACCGTGTCCTTGATGGACAACTAAGTTGGCTTTTCACCTAAGTTACCCACTCAATGCAGGACTCGATAGAGTTGTTGATAGTATAACTCCGCCGCTCAAACCAAATACTTAACTTGGTGATTGGTTTTTAACAAATGGAAGACTTAACACCCTTAGATTTGTTTTAAGTTTGTTTTTAACATTTGATTCTTGGCACTTGGTTATTAATCGGTTGGATAACAAATATGATTCTCGACAAAAAATATAATATAAATATGCAAGAAAGAAAATTTGTTGAAAGTAAACGACACAAATATTTTATAGAGGTCCGAATATGAGGTAATTCTTCTAATTCTCTTTTCTCCAACTCCTGGAGGAATCCACTATGTAACATATCGGTTTGCAAAGCGGTGAAAGTCTGGACACAACCTCGATCACACAACGGCTAGCTTCATCGGGTATTGCATCCGATCCTTCCTACCTGGTAGACCACCATATTGTTTCATAATCTCTTGAACGCGAGCATCATGTTTTTTTGACCTAACTTCTCAAACCCCGCTTCAATGATCTTCGTTTTATCCGCCATTGACACGTTCGATTGGTAGGGTCACAAGGAGTTTCTTTGAGGATAGAGCGATGACTTGACCTTCTTTGAGGGGTTTCAGCGAACATCACTTTTAACTTCTTTGAACTTCCTTCCCCCTCAGCTGAATCACTTTTCTTCAGCTTTTCTTCTTTCAAACTCTTGAGGGATTCCTCTTCCCCCTTTTTGGCATCATCAAAGGAGAGAGGTATCCCAGGGAACATACCTCCAAGAATAAAATCCAGTCTGCTGATCGTGGAGTTGTGCTTGGAGTCTGATGCATCATATGCGGCCTGAAACTCTGAGCGAGTTGCCTTAGACTCGGATGTGACTAGCTTCATTTCAGCCATGAGAAGAAAATTTGAATTTGTCATTCATGGCATTCTCGAGTCTTAGAATTTCATTCTTGTGGAATTGTTGCAACAACTCCATATCTGTCTTGTGAGACTAGTTTATCCTTTTAATATACTCCTTCATCATTTGCCTGATCAAGGAGTTATCAGCACTCCAGATGAGCATTCTTCCATACAGGGCTTTGAAAAATCGTACTTGCTCGATTCTCATTGCAGTCTGCTGTTGAGTCCATTCCCTAATTCGCACCATGATCCCTCTCAAGTCAGCTGTGAGAGTGGCATCACGATTGTCCAGACGTAAATATAGAGAGGCCTGATGTCTTTCTATCTTCTCAATCTCCTCACAGATCTTCTTAAAGACTTGATGGATTTCAGCTATCTCGTCTGATTTAGCTGTTGGCCATTCTATGTCAAAATTGAAGTCTGTTGGAATAATTGTGTCGGTGGGAATGATGGGATCTTCTCTGATCGTGTATCTCCTCAGTTCAGCAGTTGTCTCTTCCTCTAATTCAGACAGGTTCTTGGAGAAGAGAAACATGTCTTGAAAGGCATCATCGCGCACATATGGAATGTCATGTTGAGTTTGTGCCTACGATGAATCAGCTCCATGTGCCTCTGCTGCGGCAGCTTCATCGGCAACTATCACGCAGTGCGGAGCCTGTGGATCGAGCCGATGGAGTAGTTCTTCTTTGCATTTGTGGGGAGCCTGCGTAGATGACTCGATTCCAGCTGGGGCATTTGTGATGTTTAGTCGGTGATCGAGCCTCACCATTTGTGTGAACAGCTTTCCTCGGTCTCGATGAGATTTTTCTAAGTGAATTACTTGATCCTATGCTGTAGCATCAGCGTCATCGGATGATGATGAGACTTGTGGGGTTGGCTCATCATCAAAATTAAACTTCATGCGAGCCATTTTCTCACTGATCTCGCTCTGAGTTTTGAGAACATCCTCAGCTGTGTCCGTAGGATTTGCATGTGGGTGGACTCAGCTTCATCTTCTGATCCCAAAAATGATGTATCTAAGTTTTCTTAGGAGTCATGAAGAGCGCTTATCTACTTTTTTCGCATCGATTCTGTTTAGTGGAGGAATGTTGTGCATCTTGACCTTTACCCAGTGAAGTCTCAACCTCCCTTTGGCCTTCAATACCCCACAGACTCAAGCTCGCTGCGAGGCCTTCAATATTCCCTTCAACAGTCTCAACTGTCTTAGGGTCTTCGATAATGGCATCCATAGGAGTCTCAACCCCTTGGATTGCACTTTCTGAGCCCAGAGTGTTAACTCCCAGTGGCCTTACCATCCTTTGCTTCGATTTGTGATTACAACATCATTGGCCTTCAAAGCGATCGACATTTCACCGAGACAGACTAACCGTCCGAGCCTCGTCAATGTCACTCTCTTTGTTGTTCAATTTCTTTATCACCTTCGCCTCCTTCCTTCAATGATGTGTCTCCCACAAAGAACCTCCAACCTTTGTGGTGGAGAGAGTTTCCCCTCGGTGGCAAACCAAATTGAAGCCATCGATTGTGGGGTCACTTTGCTCCCAGACGCGGCTTTGTCCATTAAGTGTTGACCATCGGGGAAGGTGTGAGAACACCTTCTTCGGGGGTAGGCTTAGCTTGGGTGCCCAACTTCCCGCCTTCATCTCCATCTCCTTGGATCCATCCCTCCGATTGCACGGGGATATGGCTAAAGCAATGTCCGTCGCATCTCTTTGTGCGACTCTCGAGGAGGATCGATCCCGAGAAGTGTTTGGGATGACTCTCCTGGACCTTCCAACAAACGTTGCTTGTACATGGCTTTTGATTCCCTCAAAGCCTGCGCATATCGTACTTCTCGGCCACAAAGAAAGTGGGATCCATATCCCGATCCTTTGTCTCGTGTACTCATGAAGATGTTCATGGGTGTGCTCGTGAGTACCGGTGAACATGCACATCTTGGACTTTTCTAGGGCGCGGGCTTGCTCCTCAGCTTTCTCCTTTTTATCCTCTTTCAAGATACGGAGGATATCCATGCAGTTGTCTTCATCAAGGGCGGATCTGACATCTGCAACACCAAGAAATCAGAGAAGTTCTTCTTCTTCCTCGATGAACTCAGGTCGAGTGAATTGCACCGGAGTGATCCATTTCCACGCTCTCCATTCTCTTAAGCGTCGTTGAATGTCTGGATAGACTAAAGAATACATGATTACATCATCATCATCATCTTCACCTCCAGTTTTCGAAATGGGAGGCAAGAGACCTTGCTCTTCCTCAGATGCAGCGGCATCAGTTATAGGAGGGGAGACAACTCGTTGAACATCAGGTACAGTTGTCTTAGCCTCTTTGCTTTCCTCAGCTGTCTTTCTCACAGTTGAGTCTTCGATCATCTCTCACGATCATCATTAGCGATTGCGTCACATCATCAACAATTTTCGGAGACTGCTCTTCCTGAGCATCAACATGATCTCGATTTCTTTCTTCGTCGAGTATTGGATTAATTTGTCTTTTCAAGCTCAGATTGCCTGAACAGCCTTCTTTTCCTAGTGTAGGTCCCAAGGGGGTGTGAGTAAGGTTTAGAAGGAGGGGTTGAATAAACCTTACGAACTTTTTGATTTTAGTCCTTTTAAAATATTACAGAGTTAACACAAACAGCTAAGTCCTTGAGGGACTGACTAAGTTGGTTATTCAAATAGAGTTAGCCACTCAAATGACTCTATAGAGTGTTGATAGAATAACTCATTGTTTAACCCGAACCTTAACTTGGCTGTGTTGGTTTTATCAGCTGAAGACTTAACACCATTTGATTTGTTTTAAACTTGTTTTAACACTTGATTTTAGCTCTTGATTATTAACCAGTTGGATAGCAAATAAGTTTATCAGCAGATATAAAGTAACTATGCAGAAATATAAATGTGCTGAAAAATAAATGACACAGTTAATTTTTATAGAGGTTCGAAGATGGGGTAATTCTTCTAATCCTCTCTTCTCCAACTCCTGGAGGAATCCACTATGTAAAAGATATGTTTAAAAAAGTGGTCAATGATCTAGAGACAGCCTTGATCACACGGCTGGCTTCTCTTCCGACTCAGCTACTTCACAGGCGTACTTTTGCTTTGCTATTTCACTCACTTTCTCAAGCTTTTGGATTTGATCACGAAGCCCTCTAATAACTTGATATCTTGGTTCGACCTTGAACCTTCTTACAATCCTCCTTGGAAAGTAGACCCTTTTGATTCTCCAAAAGTTTCCTCTTGTGAGTTTGAAGTTGTCTTTCCTTCACGACTTGTGTTGGATCGATTTTCTCCGAGTTTCGAGGCTTGAGGATTTGCTTGAATATCTTTGAGAATATTTGCGAGGTTAATATCTTGAATAATACTTGCTTGTTCGTGGTTGAGTAACCTTTTCTTAATGAATTTCCTCGGCCTTTTATAGTGAACTTTCAAAATCTGCCCGTTGAAGAGATAGGCTGATTTTCAAAAGTCACTTGTATTCGTTGGCTTGTCTTTTCTTGGTCCCCAATCTTGAGATGTAGACCTTTCCTCATATTAAATGAATGTGCGACTTTTCGAGGTTCGACACGAGGTGCGGTCGTCCCATTGGTGTATTCCTTTTTACGCGCTTAAGGATGAGCACTTTAAGACTTAGCAACATGGAAGTATTACTTATTTAAGTAATGTTCTTGACTTCGTCAATGCAACCGATTCATTTCAATTAACTCCTCTTGGTCTTTGCCTTTTTCCCCAGGTGACTTGAGTCGCTCCAATTATTGGAAGACTCATCTGTCACTTCAACTTGAGACTTGGCTTCTTGAGTTGACTTTGATCGACTCTTTACAGGTTTGTTCCCGACTCTCCTTCATCGAGTTCTTGATCTTCTATCTTGGCCATACTCATTTGTTCCACATGAGTCTTCACTTGATTTTTCGAGTTGACTTCTTGTATTTCCAGGCATAGTGACTTGACTCGGCTTTTCCCTCTATCGATTATAATAAAAATTACAAGAAAAATGGGGTGCCAACTTTCTAGTTTAAGTTTTACATGGCATACAGACAATGTAGTAACGAAGAATGTATGCGTGAACTCGATCATTTTATTGATCATAGTATTCTTGTCCTTCACTTGTTTTGCTTACATTTAGTATCGAGCATTCTATATCAAAGCAAAATACGACATCTATGCTAGGATATAAATACAAAGTGAAAAATTACGAGAACACTTCACTAATTATACGGATGACTTACGAAAATGTATTTACATAAGTAAAGTACATGAAGGGTTCGCCGCAACACTTCATCGCCTTTCCGCCTCCTTCTTTCCTCTTCGACTCTGTCGAAATCATCATTTTTTTCTTTTTCTTTCTTCTTCCTCGGCCTTTCTTCTTTTTCTCATAGGCTCTCTTCGCAAAGATCATCCTTCCTCTTCCTCTCGAGCCATAGCCGAGTTTGTCTTTCATTTTCCTCTTCCTGTCTTTTCACAAATTTCAAAGATTCTTCCTTGCCATTTCTAGATTCGCCACTTCATCATACCCAGTAGAGTAGAGTCTCCCCTTCTTTCTCGGGATCTACATATTCGATATTCTTGGGTCTTGGGACGAGGTCGAGAACCTCTTCCTCCACCACTTCTTTCCTCCTCCTCCGGGGTGTGTCTTTGCACGAGAGTCTTCTCGCTTACTAGTTTGAATAGCTGCTGGTAGTCTCCGCCGCTTATCGCCTTCTTCGCACAATTTAAGACCCTTCTCCCATCATGAGGATCCCGTGCTTGGGCTATAGACATCTTTTGGAAATAGCCTTCGGATTCGAGCATCTTGAATTCTTCAATCGATCTTGGCTCGGATCCGTTGTCGGGAATGGCATCTTGATCCTTTCCTCTTAGGAATGCCACCGTATTGTTTCAACACTTCTTCGACGCGGGCATCCAAAATCTTCTTGTCGATCTCTACTATCCCTTCTTCTACGATTCGCCTTTTCTCCGACATTGGCACATCGAGTGTTCGATCGCGAGTCACTGGAAGTTTGCCGATAATTGAGGCCGTAACATGACCCCTTGAGGGGTTTCAAAGCAATCATTAACGTCAAGTTCTTTGAATGTTCCCCCTCACCGCTTTTGCTTTTCCTTTCTTCTTCTAAGCTGTCATCATCTTGTCTTCAGATTCTTTCAACTTTTCTTCTTTTAAACTCTTTAGGGATTCCTCTTCCCCCTTTTTGGCATCATCAAAGGAAAGATAGACCCCAGGGAACATGCCTGCGAGCATAAAATCGAGTCTGCTGAGAGCCAAATTTTGTTTGGAGTCTGTTGTGGCATAAGCTGTCCGAAATTTTGAATGAGTGGTTTTGGACTCTATTTTGCCACCAATTTCATTTCAACCATGAGAAGGCTGAATTTTGCATTCATGGTCTCCTAAAGTTGCAGAACTTATTTTCTCTAAAATTCACGCAGTAGCTCCATTTCTGTTTTGTGTGAGGCATGCAACCTCTTAATATACTCTTGCATCCTCTGCTTCAAATCAGCATTGTCAGCCATCCAGACAAGCATTCTGCCATACGAGTGCCTTAAAATAACGAACTTGCTCGATTCTCATGGTTGATTGCTATTGAGACCATTCTCGGATCCGCACCACTATCCCTCTCAAGTCTTCCGTGAGGGTAGCGTCCCTGTTGTCCAGTCTTAAGTTGAGTGAGGCCTAATGTCTTTCGATCTTCTCAATCTCTTCACAGATCTTCTTGAAGATTTCACGAATTAAATTTTGTGTAACTTGATTTTTGCAGACCACTCTTGAAGAAAGTTGAACTCTACTGGAACAATTGTGTCGAAGAGGGGTGATTGGATCTTCTCTCGCGATGAATCTTAGTTGTTCGCGGCGGTCTCTTCTTCCAAGTCTGGTAGGATCGGCGAGAAAGGGAATATCTTTGGAAATGAATCGTCACTCACATAAGGGATTTGTGAGGGCAGTACCATTGTTGACTCAGCTCGATGTACCTCAGCTGCAATAGCTTCGTCGGTAGTGGTCACGATTGTGGGACCCCGTGTGGAGCCGGGTGTAGGTTGTATCGCGCATTTGTGGAAGCTCTTGTGATGGATTGTGTCTCACCGAGCGATTGAGATATTTTTGGTGACCGAGCCTCAGTTGTCTTAACAGATGTCTTCGGTCTCAGTAGATTTCTCTAATTGAATTACCAGATCCTCTACTACATCATTAGCGTCATCGGATGATGATGAGATTTATGGGGTTGGCTCATCATCGAAGTTAATTTTTTGACGAAAGCAGCTTTATCACTTGGCTAACTCGTGCTTTTGAGAACATCCTCGGCTCGGTCCATTTGATACGCAATGGGGGTGGACTCGCCTTCATCTTCACACCCGAAGAGTGATGTATCAAGGTTCTCCGGGAGTCATGAAGTGCGTTTATCTCTTCTTCTATTTCGGTGCTTTGAATAGGAGGAATGTTATGAGTCTCTTGAGCTTTACCCAGGTAAGTCTCAACCTCCCTTGGGCCTTTACTACCTCCAGCAGTCTCAACTGCAGCGAGGCCTTCAATATTCCCTTCGACAGTCGCAGCTGTCTTGGGTCTTGGACCATGGCATCAATAGGAGTCTCAACCCCTAGGATTGCACTTTCACTGCCCAGAGTGTTAACTCCCGGGGCATCTCCATCTTGTGCCTCGAGTGTTGGAACAGTGTCATCAGCCTTCAAAGCAGCTGACACTTCAACCGGGATAGACTCAACTGTCTGAGCCTCGTCAATGTCACTCTGCTGTGGTTGTTTCTCAGTTTCCACTTCGCCTCCTTTCTGCAAATTTGAGTCATCCACAGCAACCTCCAACCCAGCTGTGGTGAGAAGAGTTTCCCCCTCAGCTGGCTCACCACCGCGTGATCGACAATGGGGTCACTCTGCTCCCGACTCACGGCTTTTTCTTTTGAATGCTCATTTGGGGCGGGGTAAAACACCTTCTTTAGGGGTTGACTCAACTTGGGTGCCCAAGATCCCGTTTCATTGCCAATTCCCTTGGACCCATTCTCCGAAAACTTTCGGGACGAGTCGTAGCAATGTCTCGTGGCAATTCTTCGCAACACTCCCAAAGGGTCTATTTGCAGGAGAGATTGCGAGGACTCTCCTTGTCCTTCAAGCATCTGTTGTTCATGCATTTGCCTGGATTCCCTCAGAGCTTGCTGCATGTCTGACTTCTCTGCTGCAGTAATAGGTTCCTCATCACTCTCTGAGTAGATGTCTAGATGTGTATGAGTGTGAGATGGAGAGTTTGTGAATTCACACATCTTGGCTTTTTCTAGAATATGGGCTTCCTCGCTGCCTTTTCTTTCTCTACTTCCTTGATGATTCAAAGAATATCCATGCAATTTTCTTCATCAAGAGCTTGGCGTACCGTGGCAACAATAAGAAATTGCAAATGACTCTTCTTCTTCTTTGATATACTCGGGTGAGCGAATCGCTCCCTCGAGTGATCGAGCTTCCATGCTCTCCATTCTAGACGGTGTTGAATGTCCGGATATATTGGAGAGTACATGATAACATCGTCATCATCTTCTTCTTGACCTTCCTGCTATTTGGGATTGAAGGCAAGATACGTTGTCTCCTCTCCTTCAAGAGTAGCATAAGTAGCAAGTGGAGAGACAACTTTTTCAACGGGATGTTTAGTTGTCTCACCTTTGCTTCCCTCAACCTGCCTCGACGCCTTGATTGTGTCTTCATCGGGACTTTCCGATGACCTTCGACGAGCCTTGTCGATTCATCAATTACATCCGGAGACTGTACTTCCCGAGTTGCGTGCAGCAGTCTCGAGATCGTTCTCTAGCCGAGTGGTAGATTCATTTGTCTTCTCCAAAGGCGCTTCTTGTCTTGGTAGTGCGCTTCTTGTCTCTGGATGCTTTCGCAGCTGCCTTTCTTGTCTTGGTAGTGCGCTTCTTCTTTTTGATAGCAGGAGATGGAGTATGGTGTTCCTCCTCTCCTTCGGTGCAGCTGTGGATGTGCGACTCACTACGGGCAGGGGCAGTGCATCCTTTTTCTTAGGCTGCAGGGGCGCCTTCTTCTTCGCAGTGCAGGGGCGCCTTTCTTCTTTGGAGGAGGGGTAGCAGTTGTGTCCTCAGGTTCAGCTGATTCCCCCTCACTTGTGTCCGCTTTCTTCGCGTGGGCTCTCTTTTGGGCTCCAGAGAGGTTAGCCCTGAACATTTTCTTGTTGACATGAAAGGGTTTTCCATGTCGAATTGGAATGCCCTTCACTTCCATCAAGTGGCCAATCACCAGGCCATATCCAAGAGATCCTCCAAAGGATCTGTCATCCTTGAACGTCTTATTCAACACATTCGGCGCAGTGCATTTGTACACGAACTCAGCCCAGTTGACTTTCTTGCCCTGCATGATCGCAACCATGACGATCAGCTTAGTCTTGGACAGCTGATTAAAGCTTCCAAACTTCATGTCTACACATCTGGAGACGACATCCATCAACTTATGATAGTCGTCCTTCAGCAGCTTCTTCTCAGCTGTGTAGACCACCTTAGCAGCGCACTCTGGTTTGGCTACCTCTTTCCACGCAGCAGCCAAATCAACATCAGCTTCATTTATCTCCTTCATGCCATCAGACGGCAATAAACAGTGCTCCGCAAGGTCCTTAGCATTTATCAAAATATCCTTGCGGTGGACAGAAGAAAAGATTCCTTCGTCCTGCACTTCTGCATTAACATAGAACTGCGCTACCTCCTCGAGATAGGTATGCGAGTATTCCAAAGTCAGAAAAGCCTTAAGACCTGACTTTTCTAACATCTCAGCAATCTTCTTCACTAGGGTTTCATCAGAACCCTACTTCACCATGCCTTCGGAATCCATTGACGATCCTGAGTGGATTTGCTTCGATAGCTTGACAAAATCAAACTTAGGTACCATTTTCAGAGATTTTCACCGATTAAAACTTTGTGAACTTGCTTGAGGACACTTAGGGTTATCGAGAGAGAAAACCTTGCTTTCTTTTTTTTCTTGAAGATGAACAGGTTTCGAATGAGAGAGAGAAAATCGGAAAAATGAGTATGTAAGGGTTATGAAAGGACATGTCTTCGGATTTTGAAATTTTGATCAAGATCAACGGTTCGATTTAGCATGTTAAACCACATTTAATTTTCGCATTTAATGCAAAAGAGCATTTATATCCAATCATATGCTTATGCGGACTTTTTTTGTACCCGTCATTATTATGCTGACGTCATCCTTAAAAACATTCCCGCTCATTAAAACGACTGCGTTTTTGTCACTTAGCTCATAAATGACTCAGCTTATATCAAAAATGACTTAACTCTGCTTTTCTCTTTTCATTAAGTGACTCAGTTGTCAGCTAACTCGATACAGCTGACTTTCCGACATAGTTGTCTCACATGGTTGATTCGTGAAACTTGTTCAATTTTCATCTTCTCATCTTCCATCTCTTCTGGTTGAGTCTTCTGAGTGTTAACTCAGCTCAATTAACCCTAGCTCATTCTTAAGCTCTTCAAATCTTGACTCACGTAGGGGTTTAGTGAATATGTCAGCTAACTGCTTATCAGTTGAGATATATTCCAAGGTGATGTCTTTCTTTTCAACATGATCTCTTATAAAATGGTATCTGACATCAATGTGCTTTGTTCTTGAATGCCACACAGGATTCTGAGTGATTGCAATAGCACTTGTGTTATCACACATAATTGGAATCTCTTTTCTTCAATATCATAATCTCTCGGTGATGTCTCATCCATAAGACTTGGGCACAACAAAATTGCCTTGCAGCCTATGTACTGCTTGACTATCTTCAACTCCTCGTATTCGGTATCATTCCTTCGATGAATGACACTATATTGTTCCTTTGAGTTGACTTCGGTGGTGCTCAAAAATCGGCTCTTTTGTTGTTGCCCACCAACAATTGTAACTAATTGGCCCATTTGAGTCTCGAGATTTTTCAATTGTGAATCCATAGTATTGGCAGTTGTGTCAATTGCAACTTCATCTTGTCCATCTTTGCTTCGTTCTTGGTAAAGTTATTTCTCATTTCCCTCATGAATAAATTTATTTGACTCATGAATGAAGTCGTTTGGTTCATGAATGAAATGAGGGCGTCTTCCAAAGATGGTTTTGCCTCCGCATTCGGTAAACCCATTTATTACATTGAAGCTTGATGGTGGTGGAATCACATTCTCTCGTATTAGCATATGAAAAATCTTCGTGATTCTCCCAACGGATAGTAGCACGTAGGAGTAGGATTATTCCAATCGTAAGAATTACGAGTTATTGAAGTAGTTGACTTTCTCCATCCGAAGCGAGTACGTGCACTACCCGCACCAACTCAAAGAAACAAATCAAACATTGTAGAAGTAGAATTTACAAATGAAAAAATGAAATACAATAAAAAATATCTAAATTAAAAATAATTCTATCTATCGCAATATTAGCACCAAAAATTGTATTAGTCCCCGCAACGGCGCTTGTTCGCCTTTATTTTTAGCTTCACCGCAAGTGTACGGTGTAGTTTATAGAATAGGGTAAGCAAGGTCGTATCCACGGAGACTAATAAATTAATGCGCTAAGTATTGAACTAATATAGCCTTATTTTTATTTAGACGATCGAAATTGAATGATTGTTGTGGAAGAAAAGATAAGAATAACCACAAAAATACAGGATGAAAATAATAGTGGAATTACCAAGGGAAATGAAATGGATTCCCGGGTTATGGTTTCAATTAATATTTCTCTTGTTTTACGATTTAATCAAAGCCAAAGTTATTATCAATACACCTATAAGACGATCACAACGGTATTTTATCCTCCCTCTTGAGATGTATATAAAGTGTAGATTGAAATATCTATGCTAGTATCTCTACTCAACATAAGATACACAACTCCCAAAATGCACAAAAGATCAAATATCCTCACAAATATTCACAAACCTCTCGATTATGCAAATATTCATGTCAAGTACTCAAGATCTAATATTGAAACTCATCTCTCGAATTATGAATCAATATATCAAACATGCTAAATCATTGGCCAAATGATAAAACAAGAATAAGAACAAAGTACTCAAATAGGCTTCAATACAATAACTTCAATTAAGATAAAACAATCAACAAGAGTTCAATTAATCTACTTCCAAAACCAGGAATCACACGAAGTTTAGCTACCCATTATAAATAAACAACTCATAGACAAATTGTTCATCTTAATAAGAAGCTAAAATGAAAGATTAAAGCACAAAGAATGAGAAAACTTAGGGAAATGGATAATCTCTCGATTAATCATTGTTGGGAAATTTATTGTTTAGATTTTGATGAATGCCATGTAAAACTTAGAATAGGAAGTTGGCACCCCAATTTTGTTGTAAATCGCATTGTGATAAATAGGGTGGTCAAGCCGAGTTAAGTCGGCCTATGCCCAAACATGCAAGAAGACAATGGAGACTAAAAGGAAGACTCATTTGCCAAGACAATCGAGTATGGCAAAGAAGAGAAGACAAGAACTGATCAAGGAGCGAAGCTAAGATGCAACGGTGAAAGGAGTATATCAAGTCAACTCAAGATAAGCCAAGTCTCAAGTTGAAGTGACGGAAGAGTCATCCAATGATTGGAAGTCGACTCTAAGTCACCTGGGGAAAACAAGGAAATGCGGTCAAGTCGAGATAATCGAAAAAGATCCGTTGCACATAAATCAAGAGAATTACTTAAACAAGTAATATCTCCATGCTACCTTTCTCAAGTGCTCGGTCCCGAAGCGTGCAAAAGGAATAAACCAATGGGAAGCACTACACCGTGTCGAACTCAAAAGTCAAGAACAATTCATACGAGGAAATGGCAATTCCAAGGATCGCAACAAGACAAGCCAACGACCACAAGTGACTTTCAAAAATAAGCCTATCTCTTCAACGGGCGATTTTGAAAGATCACTATAAAGGCCGAGGAATAACTCGAGAAAAAGGTTACGTAGGTTACACAAGTTACCTTGACCATACAAGCAAGAAAGAAACATTTTGTAACTCGAAATATTCTCAAGTTATTAAACGCTCAATCCTCAAGCCTACACTACGAAGAACATCAATCCAACACTCACCCGTGAAGGAAAGATAACTTCAATCAGTTGAAGAGGAAATTATCTTGAAGAATCAAGGGTCTACATTCCATGAAGGATTGTAGGAAGGTTCAAGGTTGAACCAAGTCTTGAGCTTTTGGAGGGCTTCGTGATCAAATCCAAAGAGCTTAAGCAAGTGGGTCTGTAGTAGCAAAGGCAAATTTGCCCTGTGAAGAAGCCGAGTCGCACGAGAAGCCGGTGAGTGATCAAGGCGTCTCTCATCGAGTCCCAAAGGATCAAGTCACCGTTTGTGTGATCAAGACTTGTATCCGGGATCATTACCACTTTGTATCTTGATCAATACCTAGTGGATTCCTCCGGGAGTTGGAGAAGAGAGGAGTAGAAGAATTACCCCATCTTCGAACCTCTATAAAAACTTATCGTGTCTTATACATTTCAAAGACTTTAATTCTCGCATCTTATTTGTTTAATTCTCGCTAACATATTTGCTATCCAACTGATAATTTCTAAGTACTAAATCAAGCTTTAAATCTCTACTAAACCAAACTTAAGGGTGTTAAGTCTTCGCTGAAAACAAACCACAGTTGAGCTAATTTAGTTTTAACAAATGAGTTATTCTATCAATGGCTCATTCAGTCCGTTGAGTGACTAACTCTACCGATTAACTAAATTGGTCATCCACCTAGACACAGATTGTGTAGTATCAACTCGAACTTTTAAAAGGACTAAATCGAAAATTTGGTAAGGTTTATTCAACCCCCTTCTAAACCTTACACTCACACCCCTTGGGACCTATAAGTGGTATCGGAGCGGTTGGTTCATTGAGCCTTCCGCACCAGTTCTTGAACTAGATCTCCAAATTTTTCAAAGTCCGCTTTAGTACTTAAATTTTCAAAACTCTTTTTATCATTAAAATTTATTATCATGGAAGCAAATTTGACACGCATCCCTATGTTCACAATTGAAGAATTTGATGATTGGAAAATTCGTATGCGTGCTCATCTATCAAAGATTACATGATGAGATGTGGATAGTAATAGAGGATGGGCCACCGCAAATCTTAAAGTCGAACACATTTGTAAGAAGAGTTCTGTTGAAGGTGACGAGGATGTTGCCCCTAGACCACTATGGTTGAAAAACCAAGAATGAATGGACAAATGATGACAGAAAAAGATACAACCTGGACAATGTAGCCAAGGACATCCTTTACAAAACCTTGGACAAAACCATGTTCAATAAAGTCAAATCATGCAAAACGGCTAAAGAAATGGGACAAACCGACATTGATTTGTGAAGGCTCGAGGAGAAAATCAAGGAAAATAAATTATCGGTAGTTGTACAAAAATTTGAGAATTTCAAAATGATCGCAGGAGAAAACCTGGATCAATGGATGCTCGGTTCACGTAAATCACCAACGAGCTATCTGCGCTTGGAAAGGAATATACACGAGAATGAAATGTGTATGAAGATCCTAAAAAGTCTCCAACCTGAATGGGAAATGAAGGTCATGGCACTAAGACATTCCATGGACCTATCGAAGACCTCCAACCATAAACTATTCTCAGATCTCAAAGCCTACGAATTTGAGCTGAGAAGAAAAGATCAGGAAGAGACAGCTGTACCCAAAACAACTGCTCTAATTGTTAAGGATGGAAAGAGAGCCGAGGTCAAAGAAGTCATTGATCCGAAGAAAGAAATAGCCCGATGGTTAAAAGGTTCAACAAGTTCTTCAATAAGAACTACAAGAGAGGCAAGGGCGAAACCTCCGGAAGACACTCGGCTCCCTCCAAGTCAAGGGAAGATAGGCCAACCAAGAGGACAGATCATCAAAAAGTCAATATCAAAGGGCGACAATCCAAGAATGGAAAGAGTGATCAAAAGGTTGAATATCTATCCGAACGTAGGCAACCAGGTCACTATGCCATTATTGCCCATATCCTCGTAGTCAACAAATACATGAATGAAGAAGAAAGAAAGGTCTTGAGAGAAAGAAGACAAGAAAATTAAAAGGCAATGTTGGTCTGCAGAGATCACGAGACAGCCAAGTCAAGAGAGACAATTGATTCGAGAGCAAAGTGAAGCCGACTACTCAAGTGACTCAAGAAGAAGCCCCGATCCGTTTGATGGCCAAGGAACAAGATCAACCCCGACTAAGAAGATGAGGTACACTCCAACTCATCAAACTCGATTCTAGTGATAGTGATCATGACACACACACTTCATCACCCACCGATCTTTATGATTCATTAGGCAAAATGATGAAAGATTTTGAACACATTAAATACTCACACACACTACTAAATGAGGAAAACAGCCTACTCAAGAGTTAAAACCCTGGTGACTAAGGAGCCGAGTACTCTAAGTCAAATAGGCGATGAGAATGAAAGTTTAAAGGCTGAAAATGCCAAGCTAATAAAGCATAAATAGCTGCCATAGAAAAGAGGGAGAATGACCTCAAAAATGTGATTGCCTCATTCACTAAGGCATCTAAATCATTGGATGATCTTATTATGAGTCAAAGAGAATGTGGAGACAAGACAGGGCTTTGGATTTAATTCCTCTGTGCTATGTGAAACTCCGAAAGTAATTTTGGAAAAGGGATCTTCAAGCAATGAAGAGTCTAAAAATCCAAAACTCCAAAGGGTGCACACACATTCACCCCAAAGCACAATTACAAGCAAAGCGCCTTGGTTATAAAGGAAAAGGAAAATGACCAGTTGAGTGCTTATTTGAAAGGACAACGAGAAGAGATTTAGTCGAGTTTCTCAAAGAAACTCCAAACAGAAAATACTCGTAAAAGAAGAAACAGAGCTACCAAAACCCTTAAAATCTATAAAAGAAATACATATGATGGGAATGGTAGAAAATATCCAAGCCAAGTGATTGGAATAATGTGAACTATCGAATAGACTTATGGAATATAAGCCCAAATGGCAAAGGCCTAGAACTCAGAAAGGCCATTCCAAAAGTATAAGAGCTTTCATCAAAGACACACATATGCACCTAGGCACTACACTCGAGACACCACAATTACCCAAAGAGGCGATTGCTAAAACACATACGCAGCATACTGAGACAAAAGAGACATTTTGTATGAACCTAAAATTCCCAAGCAATTTGCCAAGATTAATTATGATTATGGCATCGATAGATGGCAACCCCTTAGAGTCAAATCATTTGGCTATAAGTTGGTTGGATCATCTTACAATTCTAACCCCTCGGGACCTGCACAAGTATGGGTACCTAAAACTTAATTTCCTTGATTGCGAGGTTCAAGGAACAACCGAGTGCCAAGGAACCTGGTACATGGATAGTGGTTGTTCCGGACATATGACAGAAACAAGAAAAATCTGTCAAAATTCAAGGAAGTTAAAGGAGCAAAAGTCATATTTGGAGGAAATGAAGCTCCGGTGAAATAAGAGGCATTGGATCCATCAAGAGGAATGGATTAGAAATCACGATGTTGCATATGTTGAAGGACTCAAATTCAACTTGCTAAGCATCGACCAACTCGTGACAAGGGCTATAATGTTGGATTTAACATGGGTATATGCCAAATCAAGGATATTGAATCGAATGAAGTTGTGTTGCAAGGATGCGGACAAAAGAACATGTATGTAGTAGATTGGTCAACCGCTACACACAACACTGTCTATTAGCCAAAAGCACAAATTTGAATTAAGTTGGTTGTGGCACAAAAGGTGAGCCACCTAAATTTCAAGCTTGCCGAAGTAATCTTGTGGAAGGACTTCCAGACTCAAAGAGATACAAGAAGGAGAGTATATGTGATGCATGTCGAAGGGAAAACAAATCAAATCTTCATTCAAAGAAAAGACATGTCCATCTTCAACAAGAATATTACATCTGCTACATATGGATCTATTTGGCCCATGGAACCAAGCTAGCATAAGTGGAAAGAAATACACCTTGGTGGTAGTAGATGACTACTCAAGATATACATGGACTATATTCATGTGTAAAAAGAAAGAAACTCTCGTAAACTGCGCCACGATTGATGAAGAAAATTCAAAATGAAAAGAGCAAACCATTATCAAAATAAGATCGGACAGAGGAACGAGTTTGTCAATGGGATAATAACTCGTATTATCGCAACAAGGACTCCACAAGAGAATGGAGTTGTAGAAAGAAGGAATAGAACTCTCAAAGAAGCAAGAAGGACCATGTTAGTCAAGACGGGGTTACCAAAAAGATTTTGGGTCAAGCAATCAACACATCTTGCTACACTCAAAACAGATGTATGATAAACAGACGGTGACAAAGACTCCTATGAGATTTGGACAGGGAGAAAACCAAATGTTGCATATTTTAGAATATTTGGATGTCAATTCTTCATCCACAACAATGGCAAAGACAATCTAAAGGCCATCGATGCTAAAGCGATGAAGGTATCTTCTTGGGATACTCGGTGAAAGCAAAGCCTCAGAGTACTCAACAAAAGGACTATGGTTGCAGAGGAATCCATTCATGTGGTATTCGATGAGCTAAATGTAAATGGAGAAGATATTGAAGAGTCAGTTGATAATTTTGAATCATCCAAACATTCTTAAAAATCCCTATCAAGCCGAAATCGAATTGTAAACTCGAAGAAGATGAGATAATGAATCTCAAAAACAGTGGAAAATTTGCGGCTAAGTGATTACGAGAGAGAGCTGATCAAAGCAACACAGTGCTAGACGATCAATCCAACTAACTTACTTCAACTTTGATGTAAGATGGTGAAAGACCATCCACGAGAACTTGTCATTGGAGATATAAGAGAAGGTGTCAAAACAAGATCCGTAACTCAACAAGAAGCTATGTTCACATGCTTTATCTCGCAAATAGAGCCCAAAGATGTGTTACAAGCATTGAATGACACACATTGGATTCAAGCTATGCAAGAAGAAGAGTGAATCGGTTTGAAAGAAATAAAGTATGGGAATTAGTTCAAAGACCCACCCATCAAAACATTATTGGTACTAAATGGGTGTTCGAAACAAGATGAACGAGGAAGGTTCGTGGTAAGAAACAAAGCAAGACTAGTAACCAAAGGATATTGCCAAGAAGAAGGAATAGATTTTGATGAAACATTTGCTCGTAGCAAGATTGGAAGAAATAAGGATGTTTCTTGCCTATGCAGACTCACAAGAATTTCATTGTATATCGATGTATGTAAAAAGTGCATTCCTAAATGGTTTATTGGAAGAAGAAGTGTATGTTGAACAACCTCCAGGATTTGAGCGGAAGATTCTTAGAGATAGGGTATACAAACTCAAGAAAGCTCGTATGGATTGAAACAGGCACCCGTGAGCATGGTATGATACTTTGTCACAATTCCTAACCGAGAATGGATTCACAAAAGGGAAAGTCGATAGAACACTTTTCAGTAATTCAAGACAAGAAGAGCATCTTGCTTGTTCAAATATATGTGGATGACATCATTTTTGGATCCACAAACAAAGAGCTATGTAAAAAATTTTCAAACCTCATGCAAAGCAAATTTGAAATGAGCATGATGGGAGAGCGACATTCTTCCTTGGACTCCAAGTGAAACAATGAAGGATGGAACCTTCATAAGTCAAACAAAATACACAGAGATTTAATAAAGATATTTGGTATGGAGGAGAAGTCTTCTCGTGAAAATACCAATGAATACATCATCAAAATGGACATGGATGCAGATGGCAAGCTGTAGATGAAACAAGATATAGAGCACTTATTGGATCATTGCTCTATCTCACAAAGAAGCAGCGGACATCACCTTTCTTTGTAGGTGTATGTGCGAGATTTTAATCTGCTCCAAAAGAGAGTCATATGACAAAGAACTAAGAGAATCTTGAGATACTTAAAAGAAAGCCAAGAAGTTGGCTTATGGTATCCAAAGGAACGTGGATTCAAGCTAATTGGCTATTCAGACTCGACTATCTTTGCCGATGCGAGTTGACAGAAAAGCACCTCAAGTACTTGTCAAATGCTTGGAAACAGCTGATTTCTGGTTTAGCAAGAAGCAAAATTCAATAGCCACCTCTCTACAGTGAAGCAGAATACATAGTCTGGGGGCTGCTTTGTGCCCAAATCCTATGGATGAGGCGGTGAGAGACTATGAAGTTGAAGAAAAGGAAATTCCAATCATGTGTGATAACACAAGTGCAATTGCAATCACTCGAGAATCTGTGTTGCACTCAAGAACAAAGCATATCGATGTCGATATCACTTCATAAGAAATCATGTTGAAAAGAAGGACATCATATTGGAATATATCTCAACCGATAAACGGTTGGTGATATATTCACAAAACCATTATATGTGAGTCAAGATTTGAAGAACTCAAGCATGAGTTAGGGTTAATTGAGTGAGCTAACACTCAGAAGACTCAAAGAAAAGAAATGAAACACAAAAAGAGAAAAAGGACTGAATTCTCAAAATCAGCTAAATGAATCAGCCATGTCGGAAAGACAACTATACCGAATTAGCTGACAAGCTGAGTCACTTAAGAGAACTGTGACGAGAAGAGTTAAATCGGCTAAGGGATAAGTGAGTCATTTATGAGCAAAGTGACAAAAACGCAATCGTTTTTACTAAGCGGGAATATTTTTAAAAATGACGTCAAGATAATGATGATGTGTACGGACAAAAAGTCGCATACCAAGCTTATGATTGGATATAAATGCTTGCCGCATTAAATTCGAGACATTAAATGCTAATCGGCGTGCAAAATCTAAACCGTTGATTTCGATCACATTTCAAAAACCACCCGCACGTCCCTTGAGAAAACCATACTTACCCCATTTTCGTCTGTTTCTTCTCACATATCACCAAAACGGTTCATTTCTATCTCGGAAAAGGCAAAACTCTCTCAAAACCCTCTCGTATTCAAATCAAATTTCTAAGTTTCTTTTAGGTGAAATCTGAAAAATGGCATCAACCTATGATTTTGTCAAGCTAGGAAAACAAATCCACACAGGGTCGACCATAGATTTTGAGGGCATGGTCAAACAAGGGTCCGATGACGCCCTCATAAAGAAAATCGCTGAAAAGCTCGAAGGTTCGGGCTAAAATCATTTTGTCGATGGAGTTCTCAATGACCTATGTGGAAGAGGTCGCACAATTCTACGTGAACACGAGATTCACGATGACTGCTCACGGAAAGAAGTTCACCATCTCGCCAAGGATTTGGCGAACACACGCCACTAAGCGGAAGGAGCATCGAAATCAACGGCTGATGTAAACCTGGCTGCTTTGCTTGGAAGGAAGTAGCCAAGCCCGACTATCTTTGATAAAATAGTTTACACAAAGAAACAAGAGGCTTTGAAGGAGGATTACCACAAGTCTGTTGGACATAGTTGCCAAATGCATAAATATCAAATTTGGCGACTTTGACCAATGTCAAAAGCAAAGTTGATCGTAATGGCTGCGATCATTGAAGAAAGGAAAATAAACTGGCTGAGTTTGTCTACAGCAGACTATGCCGAATGTAGGGAAGAAATCCTTCAAGGAAGATGGTGCATTTGGAGGATCCAGGATATGGCACGGTGATTGGCGGTGATGGAGGTGAAAGGAGTCCCTCTTAGACATGGAAAGGCGTTCCATGTAAACAAGAGGATGTTCGAGATCAAACCTCTGCAGCGCACGAAGAGAGCCTACGCCAAGAGAGCCGACACAAGTGAGGGGGAATCGGTGACCCAAGATACAAACATTTCCTCTCCACCAAAGAAGAAAAGTCGCCCCTGCAGCCGCTAAGAGAATCGCGCCCCTGCATTTTGCTAAGAAGATCGCCGCTGCTCCGCAAAGAAAGAAAGACAAACCGCTCCCGCCCCCTGCAGGTCGAGTCACCTACCCCCACAGTAGTGTCTCCGCCCCCAGCTAGCCGGTCGAGAAGGACTCTCAACTACCTTCTCCGATCGTCAAAAAGAGGAGAATCGAAAAGCCAAGATGGCCTCGCTCCTCGAAGAAAACACCAAGACGGCCCCCCGCCCAAGACTCGGAAGAAACTCTCTCGAGCCGAAGTCCCTCAGTACGAACTAAGAGACGACGAAGAATCATCAAGCGATCCGAGCTTGAGAAACCGGCCGAGTCGCCCACTCACCATTTGGAGCAAATACTTAAACGCTGAAGAAGTAGAGTCCCAGGACATAATTGATGAAACAACTAAGTCACAAGGCGTCGTGACAGAGGCAAGCGAAGACACAATCGTAGTTCGCGCGGTGAGACACAAGAAGAAGCCGATAGAGATGATAGTGATGTGATGATCCTATCCCCACCTTACCCGGACATCCAAAATCGCTGCGAGAGTGGAGGAAGTGGAAATTGAGTCGATCCAGGAAAGCAGTTCAATGGCCCGAGTTTATCGAAGAAGAAGAGGAAGCGCGAACTTCCTTGGGTCGACCTCTGTGATCTCCTTTGGATGAAGAAAAGCGCAAGGATATCCTGCAGATCTTCAAGGATAAGGAGAAGAAGAGAGGGCGGAGGAAGCCGAGGCACGAGAGAAGGCCAAGATCATCGCCCTCTCACTGGCACCACGAGAACATACACATCCTCACTTCGATACTCTATCGGAAAGTGATGAGGATCGGACCCCTTCGCCGCCACGAGAAGAGTTGCAAATGCAGCAAGCAATGCATGAATCCAGAATTCTTCATGAGAAGAGCATGATGGAGGGACCAGGAGAGTCCTCCAAAACACAAATGAAATTGATCCAATGGGAGTAGTGCGCAAATTGCCATGTTGTTGCGCCACCACTTCCCACTCACTCGGAAGAAGGAATTAAGGGAAATGGCGATGAAACCGGGTCGAGTGGGGACCCCGGTTGAACCAACCCCTAATGAAGGTGTCTTACCACCTGCCCCAACAACTCGAACACTCAAGTAGAAACAGCCGGGAGTTTGGAGACGAGTGACCCCATTCCAAGTCACTCGATGCGCCACCGAGGGGGAAACTCCTCCACTGCAGCAAGGTCGGAGGATCTTTGCAGATGACTCACAACGAATCTAGGAGGCGAAGTGGAGAAAGTACAAACACAAAATGAATAGCAAGTTGCTATCAACGAAGCTCGAGGACAGTTGAGACTGTCTCACCGAGGTGCCAACTACTCGAAGGCTAATGACGCTGGCGATGCGATCGAGGCACGAGGAAGGAATGTACGGGAGTTAACACTGGCGATGAAAGTGCAATCCATGGGGTTGAGACTCCAATGGATGCCACCACATAAGACCCTAAGACAGCTGATTTGTCGAAAGGGAGGTCCAGGCCTCATTGCAGTTGAGACTGCAGGAGGTAATGAAGGCCAACGGGAGGTTGAGACTTCCGGGGTAAAGAAGTCAAGTAGAGAACATCTCTCCTGCTATCACCGATCCATCTCGAAAAGGAGATAAGCGCGCTTCATGATTCCCAGGATAATCCTCGATGTAACCTTTCCGGGATCGGAAGGCGACGAAGAAGCGAGTCATCCCCGTGACAGATCCAAAAGACTCGGTGAGGATGTTCCCAAAGACGAGCAAGTCGATCTCAAGACCACTCGTCAAACTTTCAATTTTGATGGTGAGCCACCAATGGAAATCTCATCATCGTCCGATGACGCTCGATAAGGCCGAGGACCGGTCCACTCAATTGGAAAAACCACGGTGAGACCAACAAAGCCGTTGAGACAGTGAGGCTCGGCAAGTCGGGTCCACTTCACAAAAGACCGCACAAAACAGAGTCCACCGCACGGGCTCCCAAGGCCGCAGCGCAGGTTCGACTCCAAAAGGAACTTCACGCGCACCTCTCATCATTTCCTTTCTCTCTAGAGGTACCCGACTTCCCCGACGAGTCGAGAACGATCTCGCGTGCTTCCACTGCACTGGATCCTGTTCTCCCATCCGACACCATCGTTCGCCTAACTATGACTTTGATCTTTGCATGGCCGTCACCGCAACGGAAGAAACAAGCGAAGTTCGGGAGGTGTTCAAAGCATTATTTGCTAAAATTGAAGCGGATGGAGAGGCACCGGCCTCTATGGACATGAGATGGATAATGAGAGATGCCAACCTTATCTGCCGACTTGAGAGACATAATCGTGAATCGGGGAATGGTGGCAAAAGAAGCAAATAATGCGTGTGGAACAAGATAGATATTTCGAACATTGTTCAACAAGTCTGTTGGTATGGAGAGTGAGAATGTTGATGCAAAAACGAAATTGAGAGAACACATCGAGCACATGCATGAAGCTCACACTGCCGAGATAAAGCTGCTGCGTGAGCAAAATAAGAGTGATCTCCAGCGTATGGAAGAAAATATGGATAGAAAATTCAGCCTTCTCATGGCTGAGATGATGTTAATTTCAAAGAGAGTCCAACGCTACTCGCTCCGAATTTTGTGCCGCATACACCGCAGCAGACTCGAGGCGAGAACTCGGCTATCGGCGAGCTCGACTTCCCGCTTGCCAAGTATGTTTCAGGTGTTCCTCTCTCCTTTGATGATGCCAAAAAGGGGGAAGAGGAATACTTTAAAGCGCTAAAGAGATCTGAAGCTGAAAAGGAGGGAGCAGCTGTAAAGGGAAAGACAGCTGAGGAAGTTACAAGGAGAAAGAAGGAAAGTCTATTGAGGGGGAAGAATCGAGAGATGTGACCTTAATGATTGCACAAACCCCCAACAAGGTCTTGTCACACGGTGATATTATCGCAAACAAACTCCAGTGACTCGCCACTCCAACACTGCTATATCTATGGCCGAAAAGAGAAAGACAATTGAAGCGGGGATGGGGGAAGTGGAAGGAAGAATGGATGCCCGAGTTATGAATATCTTGAAACAACATGGAGGCATTACAAAGAGATAGAGACACTTATGCCATCTCGGATTTAGGAAATGAGCCAAGATCAGTTGATGAATTTAAAACGCTCGCATCTCGAAGGATACTTTGCAAACATATCTATGGCTCAAGCTTGGGACTTGTATCTTGGGAAAAGGGTCTCACGTTATGTGAAGAAGCGACAGCGACTGACTACCGGCGGTCACTCTGCTGGTCACTCCGTGGTCACTCGTTTGGAAAGAAGAAGACCCAAGACAATACACGCCCAGGAGGAAGAAGCGTGGTGGAGGAAGAGGTTTGGACCTAGGCCCTCGCCCAAAACATTGAGTACATAGATCCAGGCAAGAAAGGAGGGATCTATCTGGGCTGGTCTTGACCAAGTAGCCAATCGCAAGTGGCTAAAAGCAATCTTGAGTATGCGAAAAGAATAGAAGAAGAAAATAAGAGACAAACTCAGGTATGGGAGGAAAGACAAGAGAGATTAAGAAGAGATGAAGCTGCCGGAAAGCATATGAAAAGAAGAAGAAGCGGGCTGGAGATGAGAAAAAGAGAAGAAGAGAAGATGACATAATCGAGGAAGATGAAAGAAGGAGGCGGTGAAGGAGATGAAGTGTTCTCATTGCCCACCCCTTCATGTATTTTACTATGTAAATACATACTATGTAAGTCTTCGCAATAAAACTGTAAATTCTTTATTTTTTTGTGTAGATAAATGTTTTCTTTGATACACCTTGTAAACGAGTTGTGTAAGAACAATAATGTTATGATCAATAAAAGAATTGATTCTACACAAACATTCTCTGTGAATGCACTATATCGTATGTATCTTTGCTATTTACATTTTGAATGTTTTAAGTTTTGGCATCATCAAAAAGGGGGAAATTGTTGGGAAATTTATTGTTTAGATTTTGATGAATGCCATGTAAAACTTAGAATAGGAAGTTGGCACCCAAATTTTGTTGTAAATTGCATTGTAATAAATAGGGCTGGTCAAGCCGAGTTAAGTCGACTATGTCCAAACATGCAAGAAGACAACTGGAGACTAGAAGGAAGACTCGCTGCAAAAATGACTAAGTATGGCAAAGAAGAGAAGACGAGAACTCGATCAAGGAGCGACTAAGATGCGGTGAAAGGAGTATCGGTCAAGTCAACTCAAGATAAGCCAAGTCTCAAGTTGAAGTGACGAGAAGAGTCATCCAATGATTGGAAGCGACTCTAAGTCACGGGGAAAACAAGGAAATGCAGTCAAGTCGAGATAATGAAAAAGATCCGTTGCATAGAAATCAAGAGAATTACTTAAACAAGTAATATCTCCATGCTACCTTTCTCGAAGTGCTCATCCCGAAGCGTGCAAAAGGAATAAACCAATGGGAAGCACTACACCGTGTCGAACTCGAAAAGTCAAGAACAATTCATACGAGGAAATGGCAATTCCAAGGATCGCAACAAGACAAGCCAACGACCACAAGTGACTTTCAAAAATAAGCCTATCTCTTCAACGGGCAGATTTTTGAAAGATCACTATAAAAGGCTGAGGAATAACTCTGAGAAAAGGTTACGTAGGTTACACAGGTTACCTTGACCATACAAGCAAGAAAGAAACATTTTGTAACCTGAAATATTCTCAAGTTATTAAACGCTCAATCCTCAAGCTACACTACGAGGAACATCAATCCAACACTCACCGTGAAGGAAAGATAACTTCAATCAGTTGAAGAGGAAATTATGAAGAATCAAGGGTCTACATTCCACGAAGGATTGTAGGAAGGTTCAAGGTTGAACCAAGTCTTGAGCTTTTGGAGGGCTTCGTGATCAAATCCAAAGAGCTTAAGCAAGTGGGCTGTAGTAGCAAGGCAACCGCCTGTGAAGAAGCCGAGTCATACGAGAAGCCACGGTGAGTGATCAAGGCGTCTCAGCATCGAGTCCCAAAGGATCAAGTCATTTGTGTGATCAAGACTTGTATCCGGACTGTTACCACTTTGTATCTTGATCAATACCTAGTGGATTCCTCCGGGAGTTGGAGAAGAGAGGAGTAGAAGAATTACCCCATCTTCGAACCTCTATAAAAACTTATCGTGTCTTTTACATTTCAAAGACTTTAATTCCGCATCTTATTTGTTTAATTCTGTGACATATTTGCTATCCAACTGATAATTGCTAAGTACTAAATCAAGCTTTAAATCTCTACTAAACAAAACTTAAGGGTGTTAAGTCTTCATTGAAAACAAACCACGAGTTGAGCTAATTTAGTTTTAACAGTGAGTTGAGTTATTCTATCAACAGCTCGATCAGTCATTTGAGTGACTAACTCTTGATTAACTAAATTGGTGTCCACCTAGGACACAACTCGTAGTATCAACTCGAACTTTTAAAAGGACTAAATCGAAAATTTGGTAAGGTTTATTCAACCCCCCTTCTAAACCTTACACTCACACCCCTTGGGACCTACAAGTGGTATCGGAGCGGTTGGTTCATTGAGCCTTCCGCACTTTGGTTAATGAACTAGATCTCCAAATTTTTCAAAGTCCGCTTTAGTACTTAAATTTTCAAAACTCTTTTTATCATTAAAATTTATTATCATGGAAGCAAATTTGACACGCATCCCTATGTTCACAATTGAAGAATTTGATGATTGGAAAATTCGTATGCGAGCTCATCTATCAAAGATTACATGATGAGATGTGGATAGTGATAGAGGATGGGCCACCGCAAATCTTAAAGGTGAACACAATTTGTAAGAAGAAGCTGCAATTTGAAGGTGACGAGGATGTTGCCCTAGACCGGCTATGGTTGAAAAACCAAGAACTGAATGGACAAATGATGAGAAAAAGATACAACCTGGACAATGTAGCCAATGACATCCTTTACAAAACCTCGACAATGCCATGTTCAATAAAGTCAAATCATGCAAAACGGCTAAAGAAATGGGGACAAATGACATTGATTTGTGAAGGCTCGAGCAAATCAAGGAAAATAAATTATCGATGAGTTTGTACAAAAATTTGAGAATTTCAAAATGATCGCAGGAGAAAACCTGGATCAATGGATGCTTTCGGTTCACGAAATCACCAACGAGCTATCTCTGCGCTTGGAAAGGAATATACAGAAGGAAATGTGTATGAAGATCCTAAAAAGTCTCCCGGTGAATGGGAAATGAAGGTCATGGCACTAAGACATTCCATGGACCTATCGAAGACCTCCAACCATGAACTATTCTCGGATCTCAAAGCCTACGAATTTGAGCCGAGAAGAAAAGATCGAAAGAGACAGTTGTACCCAAAAAAATTTGCTCTAATTGTTAAGGATGGAAAGAGAGCCGAGGTCAAAGAAGTCATTGATCCGGAAGAAATAGCCCGATGGTTAAAAGGTTCAACAAGTTCTTCAATAAGAACTACAAGAGAGGCAAGGGCGAAACCTCCGAGAAGACACTCGGCTCCCTCCAAGTCAAGGGAAGATAGGCCAACCAAGAGGACAGATCATCAAAAGTTGAATATCAAAGGGCCGACAATCCAAGAATGGAAAGAGCGATCAAAAGGTTGAATATCTATGCCGAACTGAGGCAACCAGTCACTATGCCATTGATCGCCCATATCCCGTAGTCAACAAATACAGGAATGAAGAAGAAAGAAAGGCCTTGAGAGAAAGAAGACAAGAAAAGAAAAAGGCAATGTTGGTCGCAGAGATGACCAAGTCAAGAGAGAGACAAGTGATTCGAGAGCAGCGGTGCCGACTACTCAAGTGACTCGAAGAAGAAGCCCCGATCTGTTTGATGGCCAAGGAACAAGATCAACTTGACCAAGAAGATGAGGTACACTCCAACTCATCAAACTCAGATTCTAGTGATAGTGATGTGACACACACACTTCATCACCCACGATCTTTATGATTCATTAGGCAAAAATGATGAAAGATTTTGAACACATTAAATCCTCACACACACTACTAGATCAAGCCTTTCCTCCTCCCTAGATCAAGCCTCTCTCTCTCTCTCTCTTTATAGCCCCTCAAAAGTCCAAGAAAAAGGTGGAGAAACATAGTAATTTCGCCCGGTAGCCAGTGGCGCCCGGGATGGGTCTTTGCGGTGCCCAACTTTAAATTTGGGGATGAAAAGCCCTCTCGGGCGCTGCAGCGCCCGCTCGGTTTTAGTGCCCAATACATTCGAATTTGATTTGAGCCCTTCATCAACGTTGTAGCTCTATCTCTTAGCTTTCCATAGCCACTTGAATCATCTCAATATCAATTTTGTAGAGAGAGTTAGGGCCAAAATACGAAATGCTGCAGTGATGGAAATTTGGACGCGTTTGGGCGTTTCTTCAAATCAATCTCTCGTTGTTTGCTCGTTTGTACTTCTTTTCATACACGATTCATTACTATGACTATAAACTCAATATAATTGGCTCTCAACATGGCTTGGCTACTCAAATGACTCAAAATACTCAAAAACAACACAAAACTCAAGTCTAGGAAGCCCAAGTCAATGGTATAAAACCAAGTGAACAAATACCCCCAAACTTAAACTGTTGGCCGTCCCGGTCAACACTTTTAAAAACAAGACAAAACATGACTGGGAGTAATGAAAAGTAGAATGCACAACAACTCCATAAAATTTTGTATTGTTCATCGTAGGTATCAAGCAATGAATTAACCAAGCCTTAAACATCTAACATAGAGCACATATTAAAGAAACCATGGTAAATGCTAAGAATTACACCTCACAAAGATCAAGTGTATACTCTCATCTCAAATGAATATAGGACGTGTTTACGCTCAATTCAATTCAATATTGAATTACCATAGGCTTGCAAATCGTCTCATATCTCCGCCACTAGGATGTTTGCAAAATTGTGAATCAAAAAGGACTTTTTCCTTTGGTTGTAATGAAGGCTCTTTGGTTGGGGTAGGAAAATATGGATAGAGTGACTCAAACTCGAGCGTATAGGCCGGTGAGCATATAATTCATCTACATTAAAGCTCAATATGCTACTCAAATCACCTCTCATTTTCACAAGCTCTTCTTATCTCCATCCCCTTTATTTTGTAAACTCAATCACATTACAATTCTTAACCTCCAAGTTCATTCAAAGAAAACTCATTCATCGAACAATTTTTTTTTTTTTTGGACTCTTATATGAGTTTTCAACATTTCATATCTCCTTTTTCTTTCTCTTTTGTTCCCATTAACCAACTCTACATTATCTTCTAAAATTTTGATTTCACCCATTCAACCTCATTTAATCCCTTTACTCAAATGCTATACGCTCAAGTGTAGGGTAACAAATATATCAAGTTAAGTTTTGAATTGTGGCTATCAACAATTAAGAAATAGGCTCAAGTTGGCTAACTAGGGATTTCAACATCACTAGGTAAGCAAACAATAAACAAGTAAAGGCTCAAAAGCTCACAGGCTTGTAAATATGTAATTCAAAGCATCAAACCAAGTTTTCCATCTTAACATGCTCAATGTTATCTATTCATAGCTCAATCAACTCATGCTCAACACTCAATCCAAACAATACAAAATTTTCAAAATCAATCACAAGTTACAATCAAGAGATTAACTCACTCCCTAAAATCTATGAAAGCAATAAACATGCTAAAATCAGTAAACATGCTACTAATGCAAATGCAACTTAAAATGCTCCACATGCAACTATATGAAAACACACAAACAAATGCAATTTTTTTTTTACACACTTCAAATCAAAATACTCACACATTTCAAATCAAAATACTAACTCTCCCCCAAACTTGAATGAAATTATATCGAAACAAGGAAAAGATAGAATTTCAAGAAAAAAAATGTGAAGTTATCATTGGGTTGCCTCCCAACAAGCGCTAGATTTACCGTCTATAGCTCGGCGTATGAATTGGTGCCTCCCTTGAATGCATATATTAGCTGCTTTGGGTCATGGTCAGGTGCCATATTTGCCTTACTTGCACCTAATAATGCATACTTGGGGTGTCCAAGCAAGGATTTGAGTCCTGGCGTAGGAATATCTTGACCGGGTTTACGTGTATGTTGTTCGTTTGCATACGTATGATCGAGTATTTTTCTCGCTTGGAACAAATTTCTTATAATATCTCGCACGAACTACTCATTCGTACACGCTTGGGTTGTGTGTTCCTTGTCCTGTTTTTGTTCCTTTTCAGCGCCACATACTATTTGACCGTGCATAGACATACAATCGTGTGTGGTTCGAACTTTCTTGCTCTTCCAGGATCTTCAACTCCTCATATTCGATATCATTCCTTCTATGAATGACACTATATTGTTCCTTTGAGTTGACTTGGTGGTGCTCAAAAACTAGCTCTTTTGTTGTTGCCCACCAACAATTGTAACTAATTGGCCCATTTGAGTCTCGAGATTTTTCAATTGTGAATCCATAGTATTGGCCGGTTGTGTCAATTGCAACTTCATCTTGTCCATCTTTGCTTCGTTCTTGGTAAAGCTATTTCTCATTTCCCTCATGAATAAATTTATTTGACTCATGAATGAAGTCGTTTGATTCATGAATGAAATGAGGGCGTCTTCCAAAGATGGTTTTGCCTCTGCATCGGTAAACCCATTTATTACATTGAAGCTTGATGGTGGTGGAATCACATTCTCCGTATTAGCATATGAAAAATCTTCGTGATTCTCCCAATCTGGATAGTAGCACGTAGGAGTAGGATTATTCCGATAAGCTGTAAAATTACGATTATTGAAGTAGTTGACTTTCTCCATCCGAAGCGAGTACTTACGTGCACTACCCGCACCAACTCAAAGAAACAAATCAAACATTGTAGAAGTAGAATTTACAAATGAAAAAATGAAATACAATAAAAAAATATCTAAATTAAAAATAATTCTATATATCGCAATATTAGCATCAAAAATTGTATTAGTCCTAACGGTGCCAAAAACTTGTTCGCCTTATTTTTAGCTTCACGCAAGTGTACGGTGTAGTTTATAGAATAGGGTAAGCAAGGTCGTATCCACGGAGACTAATAAATTAATGCGCTAAGTATTGAACTAAGATAGCCTTATTTTTATTTAGACGATCGAAATTGAATGATTGTTGTGGAAGAAAAGATAAGAATAACCACAAAAATACAAGATGAAAATAATAGTGGAATTACCAAGGGAAATGAAATGGATTCCGGGTTATGGTTTCAATTAATATTCCTCTTGTTTTACGATTTAATCAAAGCCAAAGTTATTATCAATACACCTATAAGACGATCACAACAAAGTATTTTATCCTCCCTCTTGAGATGTATATAACGTGTAGATTGAAATATCTATGCTAGTATCTCTACTCAACATAAGATACACAACTCCCAAAATGCACAAAAGATCAAATATCCTCACAAATATTCACAAACCTCTCGATTATGCAAATATTCATGTCAAGTACTCAAGATCTAATATTGAAACTCATCTCTCGAATTATGAATCAATATATCAAACATGCTAAATCATTGGCCAAATGATAAAACAAGAATAAGAACAAAGTACTCAAATAGGCTTCAATACAATAACTTCAATTAAGATTAAAACAATCAACAAGAGTTCAATTAATCTACTTCCAAAACCCGGGAATCACAAGAAGTTTAGCTACCCATTATAAATAAACAACTCATAGACAAATTGTTCATCTTCATAAGAAGCTAAAATGAAAGATTAAAGCACAAAGAATGAGAAAACTTAGGAAATGGATAATCTCTCGATTAATCTTCAATCCTCAAGCTCCGATTCGACCCGGTTCTTCCCTTGATTCTTCCTTGATGAAATTGATGTGTTTCTTGTGTTCTTGGGTGTATTCCCAGCCTTTCCTCCCTCCCTAGATCAAGCCTCCTCTCTCTCTCTTTATAGCCCCTCAAAAATCCAAGAAAAAGGTGGAGAAACATAGTAATTTCGCACCGGGCGCTGCGGCGCCCAACTTTAAATTTGGGGATGAAAAGCCTGACTGGGTTGCGATTGCCTGCTCGGTTTTAGCGCCCAATACATTCCGAATTTGATTTTGAGCCCTTCATCAAAGTTGTAGCTCTATCTCTTAGCTTTCCAAATCCACTTGAATCATCGCAATATCAATTTTGTAGAGAGAGTTATGGCCAAAATACGAAATGCTGCCATGATGGAAATTTCGACGCCAGCGTTTGGGCGTTTCTTCAAATCAATCTCGTTGTTTGCTCGTTTGTACTTATTTTTATACACGATTCATTACTATGACTATAAACTCAATATAATTGGCTCTCAACATGGCTTGGCTACTCAAATGACTCAAAATACTCAAAAACAACACAAAACTCAAGTCTAGGAAGCCCAAATCAATGGTATAAAACCAAGTGAACATCAACTCTACATCCAAAGATAGTCTAAGTCGACTAACCAATAAGCTTGAATCCACCTCCTTTGGATACCATAAGCCAACTTCCTGGCATTCCTCCAAATACCTTAAGATTCTTTTAGCCTGAGTCATACGGCTCTCCTTTGGTGCAGATTGAAATCTTGCACATACACCTCTTGCAAAGGTGATGTCTAGTCTCTTTGGTGGTTAAGTAGAGCGGTGATCCAATGAGTGCTCTATATCTTGTTTGATCTAAAGCCTTACCATCTCGCATCCATGTCCATCTTGGATGATGTGTTCATTGGTATTTTCAGAAGACTTCTCTTCCATACCAAATGTTTTCATTAAATCTACGGTATATTTTGTTTGACTTATGAAGTTTCCATCCTTGATTGCTTAACTTGAAGTCCAAGGAGAATGTCGGCTCTCCCATCATGCTCATTTCAAATTTGCCTTGCATGAGGTTTGAGAACTTATCACACGGCTCTTTATTTGTGGATCCAAAAATGATGTCATCCACATATATTTGAACAAGCAAGATACTCTCTCCATCTTGAATTACGAATAGTGTTCTGTCCACTTTGCCTTTGGTGAATCCATTATTAGTCGAAATTGAGGCAATGTATCATACCATGCTTTTGGTGCTTGTTTCAATCCATATAGTGCTTTCTTGAGCTTGTACACCTTATCTCAATAGTCTTCCGCTCAAAACCTGGAGGTTGTTCAACATAGACTTTTTCCTCTAATGATCCATTTAGAAATGCACTTTTCACATCCATTTGATATACGGTGAAGTTCTTGTGTGTAGCATATGCAAGAAACATCCTTATTGCTTCCAATCTAGTAATGTGAGGAGCAAATGTTTCATCAAAATCTATTCCCTCTTCTTGGAAATACCCTTTGGCTACCAGTCTTGCTTTGTTTCTTACCACAGATCATTCCTCATTCATCTTGTTTCGAAAACCCATTTTGTGTCAATAACATTTTGATGGGTTGGTCTCTCGCACCAATTTCCATACTTTGTTCCTTTCAAAGCTGATTGACTCTTCTTGCATGGCTTGAATCCAATGTGTGTCATCCAATTCTTGAGACACATCTTTTTGCTCTATTTGGGAAATAAAACAAGTGAACATTGCTTCTTTGAGCTCGGGATCGGTTCTCACACCATCTCTAACATCTCCAATAACTAGCTCGGTGGATGGTCCTCGGCCCATCTCACACGACTTGGGGGCAAGTTAGCTGGATTCAACCATCTCGTGGCTAAGTTGTCTTGAACAACTTCTTCATCATCATTCATTTGTAGATTTTCTAATTTGTCTTTGAGATTTGACTATCTCATATTCATCTAGGTTGATTGCTCTTACTTGACTTCAACATAAGGACTCTTCTCGCATAGTTGGTGATTGACTTATCGCTAACTCTTCAATGTCTTCTCCACTCACATTAGGTTCATCAAAAACCACATGAATAGACTCTTCTCGTGACCATAGTCCTCTTGTTCAACACTCTATAGGCTTTGCTCTCACTGAGTATCCCAAAAGATACCTTCATCGGCTTTAGCATCGAAAGCCTTCAAATTATCTTTGCCATTGTTGTGGATGAAGCATTTACATCCAAATATCATGAACATTTGGCTTTCTCCATGTCCAAATTTCATAGGGAGGCTTGGTCAATTGCATGTTAATCATGCACTGTTTTGAGTATAGCATGTTGTGTTAATGGATTCAGACCCCAAAATCTCTTAGGCAATCCACTTCACTAACATAGTTCTTGCGGCTTCCTTGAGAGTTACATTTCCTTCTTTCGGCTACTCCATTCTCTGTGGAGTCCTTGTTGCTAATAACTCATGAGCAATACAATTTTCAACACAATCATCGAGTTATTATCCCATTGACAAACTCGGTTCCTCTATCGACCTTATCTTTATAATGGTTTGACTCTTTTCATTTTGAACTCTTTTCATCGCCAGAGGTAACTTCGCAAAGTTTCCTTCTTTTTACACATGAAGATTGTCCATGTCTATCTTGAGTAATCATCCACCACTACCAGGGTGTATTTCTTTCCACTTATCTTTGGCATTGGTTCAATGGACCAAATAGATCCATATGCAAAGATGCAATATCCTTGTTGAAGAAGGACTAGGCTTATCCTTGAATGAAGATTTGATTTGCTTCCCCATCGGCATGCATCACATACACTTTCTTTCTTGTACAATCGATGGTAATCCTTCCACAAGATGACTCCTTGCAAGCTTGTTAATTGTCTTGAAATTCAAATGGCTCAAAGCTTCTTGTGCCACAACCAACTTGATTCGGTTGTGCTTTTTGCAGACAAGTGTTTGGTGTAGCAAAGAGACCAATCTACCACATAAATGTTCTTATGTCTTGATCCTTGCGGCGCTATTTCATTTGATTCAAGATCTTTGATCCGCACACTTTCATATTGAATCCAACATTGTAGCCTTTGTCACATAGTTGGCGATGCTTATGTGAGTTGAAGTTGAGGCCTTAAACATATGCAACATCTGTGATTTCCAATCCATTTTTCTTGATAGATCGTGTGCCTTTGATTTCCCCTGACTTCATTTCCTCCAAATATGACTTTTGCACCTCTAATCTCCTTGAATCTTGACAGTTTTTCTTGTTCTCTGTTATTTATGAGCGACCACTATCCATGTACCAGGTTCCTTGGCACTCATTGTTCCTTGAACCTCGCAAACAAGGAAATTAGTTTTTAGGTACCCATACTTGCAGGTCTGAGGGGTTAGTGTTGTAAGATGATCCAACCAACCTATAGCCAAATGACTTGACTCTAAGAGGTTGCCATCTATCGGTCTCATAATCATAGTGCACATTAGCAAATTGCTTGGGTGTTTTAGGTTCATACTGTTTGTCTCTTTTGTCTATATGCCTGTGTGTGTTTTAGCAATTGCTTTCTTGGGGTAGTTGTGATATTCCGAGTGTAGTGCTTGGGTGCATATGTCTCATGATAATAGCTCTTTTGCCTTTGGAATGACCTTTGCGGAGGTTTAAGTCTTTGCCATCTAGGCTTGTATTCCATTGGTCTTTGTTGATATTTCACATTGTTCCAATCAGCTTGGCTTGGGTAGTTTCTACATTCCCATCATATGTGTTTCTCTAATGAAACTTCCGGGGTTTTTGGTAGCTCTGTTTATTCTTCACAGAGTATTTTCTATTTGGAGTTTCTTTGAGGAACTTTCTTTGGATTTCTTCTCGGTGTCCTCTCAAAGATACTCAATCGGTTGTTTTCCTTTCCCTTTATATCCAAGGCCGGTTTGTTTGTATAATATGGGGGTCTTTTGTAGTTTATTATCATAGGTTCAAATCAAATTTCCTTGTGCGTTCCTTTGTCTCATGGCCTTTCTTCACATTAAACACGGGTGAGTGGAGTCGTGCTTTGGGCTTTGGTGGTCACCAAGAAGCTTCTCGGCCGCCCCTTAGAGTGAAGCACGATACTTCACAAAGTTGGATTTGCGATTGGGGTATTCTCAAGTGCGTATTCGAGGGTGATGAGTTTCTTTGGGATAAATGTGGGTGCAACATTTGGCGTTTTGGATTTCGAGATGCTTCATTGCTTGAAGATCCTTTTTCCAAAATCACTCTAAGAGTTGATTTGTGTACAAAGGAGTTGAATCATATGCATGTCTTATCTCTACATTCTTTTTGACTCATGATTAGATCATCCAATGATTTGGATGCCTTTGTAAATGAGGCAATCACATTTTAAGATCATTTTCTCTATTTTCTCAAAGAACTATCTCTGTTAATAGTTTAGCATTCTCGGCCTTCACTCGGTGTTCTCATCAACTACGTGACTTAGAGTACTCGGCTCCTTAGTCGGCTATGAGTTTTGGCTTTTGAGTGGGTTGTTTTCCTCATTTAGGAGTGTGCGTGAGGATTTAATGTGATCAAAGTCTTTCATCATTTTGCCTAATGAATCATAAAGATCAATGGGTGATGAAGTGTGTGTGTCACAATCACTATCACCTGAATCTGAATGAGATAAGTTAGAGTGTACCTCATCTTCTTGGTCTGATTGATCTTGTTCTTTAACCATAAGACAAATCAAGGCTTCATCTTGAGAATCACTTGAGTAGTCGGCTTCACTACTCTCGAGTCCGCCGCTTCTTTGGACTTGACTATCTCGTGATCTCGCGGCTAACATGGCTTTCTTCTTTTTTCTGTCTTCTTTCCTGAAGAGTCTTCTATCTTCCTCATTCCTATATTTGTTGGTGGTGGATAAGATCGATCAACCGCAAAATGTCTGGTTGTCTGCATAGTTTCAACACAGGTTCTCGGCTCTTTGATTAGCTCTTTTGTTCTTGGATTATCGTTCTCTTATTTTCAACCCTTTGATGCTCGGCTCTCTTGGGTGGCCTATCTTTCCTTGACTTAGAGGAGCTGTCTTGGGCACGGTATCTCCTCTTGCTCTTTTCGTCTCGGCTCAAACTCATAGGCTTTGAGATGCGAGAATAGCTCATGATTGGATGTTTTTAGAGGTTCATTGAATGTCTCGGGGCCATAGTTTTCATTTCCCATTCAGTGGGAGGCTTCTTAAGATCTTCATACACATTTCCCTTTGTGTATATTCCTTCCCAAGAGTGAAAGCTCATTTGTGATCTCGGTGAATCGGCATCCAACTCGATCCATGGTTTCACCTACAAGCATTTTGAAATTTTCATATTTTTGAAGCGAATGAGACAGTTTGTTTTCATTAATTTGTTCGATCCTTCACAAATTAAAGTCGAGTTTATCCCCGATTTCTTTTGTTGTTTTGCGGGGATTTGACTTTAATGAACATTGCTTTGTCCAAAGTCTTGTAGAGTATATCCTTGGGCACATTGTCCAAGTTGTATCTCTTTCTATCATCGTTTGTCCACTCAGTCCTTGGTTTTTCAACCAGGGTTGGTCTTTCTTCAGCTGCAGCTTCTTCCCCTTCAGCTGCAACTGCTCTCCTTACAGCTGTGTTTACTTTCAATATTTGCAGTGGCCCTTCCTCTATCACAAGCCACATTTCATCGTGTAGAGCAGATAGATGAGCCTGCATACGAATTATCCAGTCATCAAATTCCTCAACAGTGAACATAGGAATGCGTGTCAAATTTGCTTCCATGTTAATAACTTTGCTAAAAATGAAAGATTTGAAAATACAAGTGTTTGAAACCTTTTAGAAAAGATAGAGATCTAGTTCAGTAACCAGTGCGGAAGGCTCAATGAACCAACGACTCTGATACCACTTGTAGGTCCCAAGGGGTGTGAGTAAGGTTTAGAAGGGAGGGGGTGGAATAAACCTTACCAACTTTTCGATTTTAGTCCTTTTAAAATATTACACAGTTAACACAAATAGCTAAGTCCTTGAGGGACAGCTAAGTTGGTTATTCAGCAGAGTTAGCCACTCAACAGACTCGATAGAGTTGTTGATAGAATAACTCAGTTGTTTAACCTGAACCTTAACTTGGATGTGTTGGTTTTATCAGTGGAAGACTTAACACCCTTTGATTTATTTTAAACTTGTTTTAACACTTGATTTTAGCTCTTGATTATTAACCAGTTGGATAGCAAATAAGTTTATCAGCAGATATAAAGTAAGTATGCAGAAATATAAATGTGCTGAAAAATAAATGACACAGTTAATTTTTATAGAGGTTCGAAGATGGGGTAATTCTTCTAATCCTATCTTCTCCAACTCCTGGAGGAATCCACTATGTAAAAGATCTGTTTACAAAGTGGTCAACAGTCTAGAGATAGCCTTGATCACACAGCTGGCTTCTCTTCCGACTCAGCTTCTTCACAGGCGAGCATCTTGCTACTTGACTCACTTTCTCAAGCTTTTGGATTTGATCACGAAGCCCTCCAATAACTTGATCTTGGTTCGACCTAGAACCTTCCTACAATCCTCCTTGGAAAGTAGACCCCTTTTGATTCTTCAAAAGTTTTCTCTTCAACGAGTTTTGAAGTTGTCTTTCCTTCACTTGTGTTGGATCGATTTCCTTCGAGTTTCGAGGCTTGAGGATTTGCTTGAATATCTTTGAGAATATTTGCGGGTTAATAGCTTGAATAATACTTGCTTGTTCGTGGTTGAGTAACCTTTTCTCAATGAATTTCCTCGGCCTTTTATAGTGAACTTTCAAAAATCGCCCGTTGAAGAGATAGGATGATTTTCAAAAGTCACTTGTGTTCGTTGGCTTGTCTTTTCTTGGTCCTCAATCTTGAGATGTAGACCTTTCCTCGTATTAAATGAATGTGCGGCTTTTCGAGGTTCGACCACGAGGTGCGGTCGTCCCATTGGTTTATTCCTTTTGCACGCTCAGGATGAGCACTTTAAGACTTAGAAGTATGGAAGTATTACTTATTTAAGTAATGTTCTTGACTTACGCAACGGATTCATTTCGATTAACTCTCTTGGCTGTTGCCTTTTTCCCCAGGTGACTTGAGTCGCTCTAATCATTGGAAGACTCATCTGTCACTTCAACTTGAGACTTGGCTTCTTGAGTTGACTTTGATCGACTCTTTACACAACTGTTTCGAGTTGATACACCTTGATCGAGTTTTGATCTTCTATCTTGGCCATACTCGGTTGTTCCACAAATGAGTCTTCACTTGATCTTGATTGACTTCTTGTATTTCAAGGCATAGTGACTTGACTCACCTTTTCCAGCCTATCTATTATAATGAAAATTACAAGGAAAATGTGGTGCCAACTTTCTAGTTTAAGTTTTACATGGCATTCATCAAAATCTATAAAATAAATTTCCCAACACAGGTCGAACAGTGGAACTTCCAGTTCAATTTCAAAGCAAAATCTTGAAGTGGGGACTTGGGCACTCTTCTTAGAGGTAGCCGCCTTCCTCGACTTAGCGAGTTCTCTTCTTCTTACGATGTTGTAGAAGGGAGTTGGGGTTCCTTCTTAGTCCTTTGTAGGGCGGGAGATTCATTTGCTCGGGCGTGACTGACTGTATGGGCGGGAGCTTTCTTTAGCTTGGGCTGCGGGGGCAACTTTCTTCTTTGGGGGAGGGTCTCGTGATTCTCCTCACTTGTACTAGCTTTCTTAGCATGAGCTCTCTTTTGGGCAGGAGAGAGATTGGCCCTGAACATCTTGTTTACGTGGAAGGGCTTGCCATGTCAAAGAGCAATGCCCTTCACCTCCATGAGATGGCCAATCACAAGACCATAGCCCAAAGAGCATCCAAAGGACCCGTCCTCCTTAAAGGTCATGTTCAAGACATTCTCGCATGAGTCCTTTAGACAAACTCAACCTAGAGTTAACTTTCTTTCCTTGCATGATCGCAGCCATCACGATCGGCTTAGTCTTGGAGCCGGTGATTGAAGCTTCCAAATTTCATGTCAACACATTTTGAAACGCAGCGTCCATCGCCTTGTGATAGTCATCCTTAAACAGATTCCTTCTTGGCCGTATAGACCACTTTCGCAAAGACACTCAGGCTTGGCGATTTCTTCCAAGCTGCAGCTAAGTTGACGTCTACCTCATAGATGCCCTTCAAGCCCCAGGGCAACAAAAAAGGTCTTTCAAGAAGATGTTTTGCATTGAGTTTTATGACCTTCTTTGTGGGACGAGAAGATTTGATTTCGTCATCCCTGTACTTATGCGTTACGTAGAACATGGCTACCTCCTCAAGGTACGTATGAGAGTATTCCATCGACAAAAAGTCCTTCAGTCCGGACTTTTCCAACATTGCTGCAATCTTCTTGACAAGGGTCTCATCGATACTCTGCTTGATCATTCCATCAAAATCCACTGAGGAAGCGGTGTGGGGTTGCTTTGAAAGCTTCACAAAATCATACTCTGGGACCATTTTAAGATGTTTCTACCTATCAAAAATACGAAAATATTGCTTGAGAAAGACTAGGGTTTGCACTCAGTTTCAGAGAGAAAATGCTTCCTTTGTTTGAAGATGAACAGTTTGCGTGAGAAGAGACAAGTGCAAAGTTCCGTATATAAAAGTCATGAAAGGACATATTTCGGATTTTGAAATTTTTGATCAAAATCAACACTAAGATTAAAACATCAAAACCACATTTAATTTCCCGCATTAAATGCAGTAGCATTTATATCCAATCATATGGCTTACTGTGTAGCTTTTATTGTGACCGTCATTATTACGCTGATGTCATCCTTAAAAACATTCCCGCTCAATTAAAACGATTGTGTTCTTGTCACTTAGCTCATAAATGATTCAGCTTATATCAAACGTGACTTAACTCCGCTTCTCTCTTCTTGTGAAGTAACTCAGCTGTCAGCTAACTCGATACAACTAACTTCCCGATAAAGCTGTTTCACTTGGCTCAAGTGTGAAGCTTGCTCTGCTTTGATTTTTTCATCTTCTTTCTCTGCTGATTGAGTCTTTGAGATTCAACTCAGCTCAGTTAACCCTAACTTATTCTTGAGCTCTTCAAATCGTGATTCACATAGAGGCTTAGTGAATATATCAGCTAATTGTCATTTATCGGTTGAGATGTATTCAAGGTGATATCTTTCTTTTCAACATGATCTCTTATGAAATGATACCGACATCAATGTGCTTTGTTCTTGAATGCAACACGATTTCGAGTGATTGCAATAGCACTAGTGTTAAATAAGACTTGGGCACAACAACCGCCTGCAGATATGTACTCTGCTTGGTTTGTGGATGTGGCAATTGAATTTTGTTTCTTCTTGAACCAAGAAACCAATCTATTTACAAGCATTTGACATGTACCGAAGTACTTTTCTGTCACCTCTACATCCAATATACCGAGTCCGAGTAACCAATTAGCTTGAATCCACCTTCCTTTGGATACCATAAGCCAACTTCTTGGCATCCCTTCAAATATCTTAGGATTCTCTTAATTGCAATCATGTGGCTCTCCTTTGGTACGGAGATAGAAATCATGCACATACACCCACTACAAAGGTGATGTCGACCGACTTGTTGTTAGATAGAGCAATGATCCAATGAGTGCTCTGTAAGTCCAAGCGGCTACGATAATCTAGAGGGGGTGAATAGATTATCTCCATTTTTTGATTTCGCCCTCTTTTTCCAACCGAATGCTCAAACACAATAATAAAGGTGCGGAATGTAAACAACACACGTCGATTTAAAGAGGTTCAACCCACCTAGGGCCTAATCCTCTACCACCCCAAAGTATATCCAGGGATGGATTTCAAAAGAAAAAGAATTTTATTAATTACCAAAATTAATACAAATTCAACTTACAACACCTTGAAGAGCACCACACTCTTCTTCAACACCACCTTTGAGATTACCACAATCTCTTCTTGAAGATTACCACAATCTCCAACGGCACCTTGTGAAGATTACCACAATCTTCAACCTTGAAGAATACCAAATTCTTCAACACCTCAATAAGAAGATCACCACAATCTTCTTGCACCTATCACCTAGATCATCCAAGTGTGCTCTTACCACAAGAACACTCACAAGGATATCTTGTGTTTGAATGATAACCAAAAATCATGATTACAACTCAATAATGAATAATACAATTTGAGTGCAAAGTGTAATCAAGAATAGCCTAGACCTCAAGGATGTGAAATTGATAATTTAGGCAAATTTACAACAAGAATAATAACAATGAAAGACCAAGTATTTGCTTGAAGTGTATCTTGTTGTGTTGTATCTCAATTGTTGTATTGGTTTGCTCCAAAACTTTCTCTATTTATAGGAGATGATTGATCAAGCATAGGCTCCTCTTGGGGATTGAAAATCTACATAAAAATACAATTAAAATCAAGAATATAGCTGTTAGAAATCAATCCCACAATTTAAGGAAATGTGTCTTTGTCAAACGGTCATATTTTTTTGTCAATTAATGACAGTGCACGGTCGTGACCTTGAAATAAAAGTTTGAAACATAACGTAGCTATTTAACATAGGGCGGCCGGTCCAGGGTCTTCGACCGGTCGACCCCTACAAGGACCGGTCCCTCAAGCAAAAAACAAGACGGAAGTTACGAACACAAATGAACTCCCGTGTACCGGTCGACGGGGGCGGCGGTCGGCCGACAAAGTCGCCCCCTTGGGCGAGTCGGCCGACTGACCAATATTACATCCGTCTCATTTTCTGTTTCTAAAAACATCTTGCACGGGTTGCCCTATAGGGCGACCGGTCGACACGAGAGAAATGTTGTCCAATTTTTGTCGAAAATAAAACTTAAGAAATACTCCGAAAATTTAGTAAAAATATTTTAAACCAATCGGGGAGTATTTAGACAACATTTAGAAATCTTGTTTAGGAGTAAAAGCCCATTGACATAAAATCATTAAAAGTGTTGTCCATTATTATCAAAAATAAACTTGAGGAAATACTCCAGGAAAATATTAAAACCATTTAAAATCATTTAGGAGTATTTGGACAACCTTTAAAAACATTGTTTTGGTGACAAAATAAAATCATCAAAATTAAGATAAAAACATTTATCAAACAATCTCCCCCTTTTTGATGATTACAAACCAAAACAAATTGACAAGGCCGATTTTGAAAACAAAACAAGTTTTCCGGTCAAAAAAATATCCGTTGAGAGCGACAACATTCCACGCAATATAAACACGAGGATGGGAGTAAAGATATTCAATCGCATATAGCAAATGCTCCCCTATCAACATGCACAACAAGAGTTATATAGAAGCAACTTAAACATAAGCTAAAATATTAGCTTTTCGATATTGAGCTTAAGTATCAATAACTTAAAAGCTCCCCTATCAAAGAGACATCATTAGAAACATATATAAGTCCATACTACAACCAATGGACCAAGAATCATACACAACTTATGGCTTTAGGAAGCCATAGCTTATAGCTTCTTTTCGTTTGAGCTTATCTTAGCTTCTTTGAGCTAAAGAACTTATAACCGGTTTCTCCACCTGTTTCTCCCCTTTGGAATCATCAAAAGAATGTTAGCACGATAAATACATCATATATTCAATCAAAGTGTGCAACTAAACCGATGTATCGAGCTATTTGAACATTGAAGCTTATAAGCCAAATAGGAGGGAAAAGTCGAATCATACGACTTGTAGAAGCTTATGAAAACTCATTTGATAAGCAAAACATGATCTGTATAAATGTATAAGACTTTTGAAATCGAGAGAATCATGTAGGTGATGAATTTTTCATTGAAACGTTTTATCGAACACTTGGCGGGCGTCAAATATTGAAAAGAATATATATAGCCCTTGTAAATGAAATCAAGCCAAGTTTTTCATCACCAAATGCAATTTAATAAATATCATTCATCAACAATCAATAAGCTCATCACAAAAATATATGAATTGCATTAAGAAAAATACATATAAGCCACAAACTCAAGGATTCAACCCAATTGAGTTAAAGAGAGTGAAATTCTTACCATTCTATCGGTAAAGACGAGCAATGATGAATGTATAATTCATGCATCAAAACACATTTGAAGTGAAATGTGTGCAAAATGCAAAGGGGACGAAAAATGAACTAAAAGAGCCAAAATGGCTAAGTCGGAAAGAACCATTTTTAACCAAGAAATTGTCGAGCGCCCGGTCGGCGGGGCGACGGTCGACGGCTTGGGCAACCGGTCGGCCTTGCCCCGATCAGCCAGTGGTTCTTTTCGTTTTGAAAATCAGAAATTTGATCCAAAAATCCGATTTTCGCCCTAAGTTTTAAAACGTGCAAAATGCAAACGTAGACCTCATTCAATATACATTATGTCATAATCAAGCTCGAAATGAGGTAAAATACTCGGAGGTTAACGATCAAAAGTCCGCGAGTTATCCTTGAGACGGAATTAAACACATCTCAAGTTTTTGTTAAAAATCACAATCCCTTAAAAATATATCGAATCTCAATATGTTTAGTTCGATTATGACGAACAAATTTTGAATACGAATAACCGTATAATAGATACCGAACTTGTTATCCCGAAAAAAAAGAACGTTTTAAAGCTTTGGATACAACAAGTCATAAGAAGAAGTGTCTTTCAAATATTTGAAAATTTCTTTTAATGGCACTTTAATGAGATTCGTTGGGATAATTTTTGAAGTCGAGCATATAGACATAAGGTATATGGAATGTCGAGTCTATAGGAATAATACAAGAAGACATACCTCGAATTTGTTTGTCAACCGACATGCCTTTCTCAACCTTTGTCAATCTTTAGCCATAGAGGTTGAGATAGTTCTTCTTTCTTTAATGCTTAACTCCTTCAAGAGTTCTTTTGAAATATACCATACGAGGAAATGGCAATTCCAAGGACGCAACAAGACAAGCCAACGATTGCAAGTGACTTTCAAAAATAAGCCTATCTCTTCAACGGGCAAATTTTTGAAAGATCACTATAAAAGGCTGAGGAGTTTAAATTGAGAAAAAAAAAAAGACACAAGTGACACAAGAGATAGATCTCGAACCAAAACGTTCAAGCAATTATTAGAAAATCTGAAATATTCTCAATCCTCAAGCCTACACTACGAAGGACATCAATCCAACACTCACTGTGAAGGAAAGATAACTTCAATCGGTTGAAGAGGAAAATATGAAAATCAAGGGGTCTACATTCCACGAAGGATTGTAGGAAGGTTCAAGGTCGAACCAAGTCTTAAGCTTTTGGAGGGCTTCGTGATCAAATCCAAAGAGCTTGAGCAAGTGAGTGTAGTAGCAAAGCATTTGCCTGTGAAGAAGCGAGTCGTACGAGAAGCCGGTGAGTGATCAAGGCGTCTCATCGAGTCCCAAAGGATCAAGTCATTTGTGTGATCAAGACTTGTATTTGTCTTGTTACCACTTTGTATCTTGATCATTACCTAGTGGATTCCTCGGGGAGTTGGAGAAGAGAGGATTAGAAGAATTACCCCATCTTGAACCTCTATAAAAATTTCATTGTGTCATTTACATTTCAAACACTTTAATTCATGCATTTTTAATCGCTTATATCTCACGATAAATTTGCTATCCACTTGATAATTTATAAGTACTAAACCAAGCACTAAATTCTTGCTTAATCAAACTTAAGGGTGTTAAGTCTTCCATTTGAAAACAAAACCACGGTTGAGTTAATTTAGAGTCAACGGTGAGTTATTCCATCAACAAAGCTCGATTGAATCATGTTGAGAGACTAACTCTCTGATTGACTAAATTGACCGTCCATCAAGGACACAACGTGTGTAGTATCAACTCGTATATTTAAAAAAGGACTAAATCGAAAATTTGGTAAGGTTTATTCAACCCCCTTCTAAACCTTACACCTTCACCCCTTGGGACCTACAAGTGGTATCGGAGCGGTTGGTTCATTGAACCCTCCGACCGGTTCTTGAACTAGATCTCCAAACTTTTCAAAGTCTGCTTTAGTACTTAAACTTTCAAAACTCTTTTTATCATTAAAAATTATTATCATGGAAGCAAATTTGACACGCATCCCTATGTTCACAATTGAAGAATTTGATGATTGGAAAATTCGTATGCGAGGCTCATCTATCAAAGATTACATGATGAGATGTGGATAGTAATAGAAGATGGGCCCTCGCAAATCTTAAAGGTGAACACGTAAGAAAGAAGCTGCGGTGAAGGAGAAGAAGATGTTGCTCCCGGACGGTCATGGTTGAAAAACCAAGAACTCGAATGGACAAATGATGACAAAAAAAGATATAACCTGGACAATGTAGCCAAGGACATCCTTTACAAGACCTTGGACAAAGCCATGTTCAATAAAGTCAAATCATGCAAAACGGCTAAAGAAATGCAGGACAAGTGACATTAATTTGTGAAGGCTCGAGCAAATAAAAAAAAACAAATTATCGGTGGGTAATGTACGAGAAATTTGAGAACTTCAAAATGATCTCGGGAGAGAACTGGATCAACCGGATGCTCGGTTCACGTAAAATCACAAATGAGTTGTGCACTTGACTTGGAAAGGAATATACACGAAGGAAATGTGTATGAAGATCCTAAAAAGTCTTCGGTGAATGGGAAATGAAGGTCATGGCACCGAGACAGCTCCATGGACCTATCAAAGACATCCAATCATGAATTATTCTCGGACCTCAAAGCCTCCGAGTTTGAGCCGAGAAGAAAAGACGAGGAAGAGACAGTTGTACCCAAAAGCAATTTGCTCTAATTGTTAAAGATGGGAAGAGAGCGAGGTCAAAGAAGTCATTGATCCGGAAGAAATAGCCGATGGTTAAGAGGTTCAACAAGTTCTTCAATAAGAACTACAAGAGAGGAAAGGGTGAATCTTGCGAAGACACTCGGCTCCTCCAAATCAAGGGAAGATAGGCCAACTAAGAGAACAGATCATCAAAAAGTTGAGTATCAAAGGGTGACAATCCAAGAATGGAAAGAGTTGATCAAAATCTTTGAATATCTATGTTGGAACGTAGACAACCAGGTCACTATGCCATTGATTGCCCATATCCTCGTAGTCAACAAATACAGGAATGAAGAAGAAAGAAAGGTCTTGAGAGAAAGAAGACAAGAAAAGAAAAAGGCAATGATGGTGCAGAGATCACGAGACAAGCTAAGTCAAGAGAGACAACTGATTCGAGAGAGAAGCGGTGAAGGCGACTACTCAAGTGACTACGAAGAAGAAGCCCGATCGCTTGATGGCCAAAGAACAAGATCAACCTGACCAAGAAGATGAGGTACACTCTAACTCATCAAACTCGGACTCAAGTGATAGTGATGTGACACACACACTTCATCACCCACTGATCTTTATGATTCATTAGGCAAAATGATGAAAGATTTTGAACACATTAAATCCTCACGACCTACTCAAGAGTCAAAACTCAAAGTGACTAAGGAGTTGAGTACTCTAAGTCAAATAGCTGATGAGAATGAAAGTTTAAAAATTTGCAAATGCTAAATTAATAGCGAGAAATTGCTGCTATAGAGAAGAGGGAGAATGACCTCAAAAATGTTATTGCCTCATTCACTAAGGCATCTAAATCATTGGATGATCTTATTATGAGTCAAAGAGAAAGTGGAGATAAGTGGCCTAGGATTTAATTCCTCTGTGCTATGTCAAACCTCAAAAGTAATTTTGGAAAAAGGATCTTCAAGCCATGAAGAGTCGAAAAATCCAAAACTCTAAATGTTGCACACACATTCACTCCAAAACACAATAACAAGCAAAATGGCCTTGGTTATAAAGGAAAAGGAAAACATCAATTTGAGTCTTATTGAAAGACATACAGTGAGAAGAGATTCAATGAGTTCTCGCCAAACTCCAAACAAAAATTACTCAGAAAAAGAAGAAGCGAGCTACCAAAAACCCAGGAAAATCTATAAGAGAAATACATATGATGGGAATGGTAGAAAATATCCAAGCAAGTGATTGGAAAAATGTGAACTATCGGATAGACTTATGGAATATAAGCCCAAATGGCAAAGGCCAGAACTCAAGAAAGGCCATTCCAAAAGTATAAGAGCTTTCATCAAAGACACATATGCACCTAGGCACCACACTCAAAGACACCACAATTACCCAAGAAAGGCAATTGCTAAAACACATATGCAGCATACAGACAAAAAAAGACAGTTGTATAAACCTAAAATCCCCAAGCAATTTGCAGGATTAATTATGATTATGGCATCGATAGATGGCAACCCCTTAGAGTCAAATCATTTGGCTATAGGTTGGTTGGATCATCTTACAATTCTAACCCCTCGGGACCCGGATACAAGTATGGGTACCTAAAACTTAATTTCCTTGATTGCGGAGGTTCAAGGAATGCAGTGAGTGCCAAGGAACCTGGTACATGGATAGTGGTCATTCCGGACATATGACAGAAATAAGAAAAATCTGTCAAAATTCAAGGAAGTTAAAGGAGCAAAAGTCATATTTGGAGAAAATGAAGCTCTGGTGAAATAAGAGGCATTGGATCCATCAAAAGGAATAGATTAGAAATCACGGATGTTGCATATGTTGAAGGACTCAACTTCAACTTATCGAGCATCATCAACTCGTGACAAGGGTTACAATGTTGGATTCAACATGGGTGTATGCCAAATCAAGGATATTGAATCAAATGAAGTTGTCTTTGCAAGGATGTAGACAGAAGAATATGTATGTCATGGATTGGTCAACCGCAACACCCAAAGACCATCTACTAGCAAAGAGCACAATTTGAATCAAGTTGGTTGTGGCACAAAAAGCCGAGTCACCTAAATTTCAAAACGATTAACAAGCTTGCAAGAAGTAATCTTGTGGAAGGACTTCCAGGACTCGAGTATACAAGAAGGAAAGTATATGTGATGCATGTCGAAGGGTAAACAAATCAAATCTTCATTCAAAGAAAAGACATGTTCATCTTCAACAAGAATATTGCATCGCTTCATATGGATCTATTTGGCCCAGTGGAACCGGCCCAAAGCATAAGTGGAAAGAAATACACCTTGGTGGTAGTAGATGACTACTCAAGATATACATGGACAATATTCATGTGCAAGAAGAAAGAAACTCTACAAAAACTACCACGGTGATGAAGAGGATTCAAAACGAGAAGAGTCAAACCATTATCAAAATAAGATCGGATAGAGGAACCGAGTTTGTCAATGGAATAATAACTCGATATTGTATTGAGAATGGTATTGGTCATGAACTATCAGTGCGGCAAGAACTCCACAATGAGAATGGAGTTGCGAGAAAGAAGGAAGAACCCTCAAAGAAGCAAAAAGGACCATGTTAGGTGGCAGGGGGTTACCAAAAAGATTTTGGTCAAGCAATCAACACAAATTTGACTTGCTACACTCAAAAAAAGCGGATGTATGATAAAGCAGGACGGTGACAAAGACTCCTATGAGATTTGGGTGGAAGAAAACCAAATGTTGCATATTTGAGAATATTTGGATGTAAAAACAAGATCGAACTCAACAAAAAGCCATGTTCACATGCTTCATCTCGCAAATAGAGCCCAAAGACGTGTCACAAGCTTTGACGACACACATTGGATTCAAGCTATGCAAGAAGAGTGAATCGGTTTGAAAGAAACAAAGTATGGGAATTAGTGCAAAGACCCATACATCAAAATGTTATTGGCACCAAATGGGTGTTCGAAATAAGATGAATGAGGAAGGTTACGTGGTAAGAAACAAAGCAAGGTTAGTAGCCAAATGATATTTCCAAGAAGAAGGGATAGATTTTGATGAAACATTTGCCCCGTAGCAAGATTGGAAGCTATAAGGATGTTTCTTGCCTATGCGACTCACAAGGATTTCATTGTATATCGGATGGATGTAAAAAGTGCATTCCTAAATGGTTTATTGGAAGAAGAAGTGTATATTGAACAACCTCCAGGATTTGAGCGAGAAGACTCTTGGAGATAAGGTATACAAACTCAAGAAAGCTCTATATGGATTGAAACAGGCACCCCGAGCATGGTATGATACCTTGTCACAATTCTAACCGAAAATGGATTCACAAAAGGAAAAGTAGATAGAACACTTTTAATTCAAGACAAAAAGAGTATCTTGCTTGTTCAAATATATGTGGATGACATCATTTTGGATCCACAAACAAAGAGCTGTGTGAAAAGTTTTCAAACCTCATGCAAAGTAAATTTGAAATGAGCATGATGGGAGAGCGACATTCTTCCTTGGACTCCAAGTGAAACAATTGAAGGATGGAACCTTCATAAGTCAAACAAAATACACCAGAGATTTAATGAAGAAGCTTGGTATGGAGGAGAAGTCTTCGTAAAAATACCAATGAATACATCGGTCAAAATGGACATGGATGCGGATGGCAAGCTGTAGATCAAACAAGATACAGAGCACTTATTGGATCATTGCTCTATCTCACGGAAGCGGGCGGACATCACCTTTCTTTGTAGGTGTATGTGCAAGATTTCAATCTGCTCCAAAAGAGAGCCATATGACAAAGTAGCTAAGAGAATATTGAGATACTTGAAAGGAAGCAAGAAGTAGGCCTATGGTATCCAAAGGAAGGTGGATTCAAGCTAATTGGCTATTGATTCCGACTATCTTTGGATGCAGAGTGGGGAAGAACACTTGAGGCACATGTCAAATGCTAGGAAACAGCTGATTTCTGGTTTATCAAGAAGCAAAACTCAATAGCCACCTCTACTGGTGAGCGAGAATACATAGCTGCGGGGCGTGGTTGTGCCCAAGTCATATGGATGAGACAAGGTGAGAGACTATGAAGTTGAGGAAAAAGAAATTCCAATCATGTGTGATAACACAAGTGCAATTGCCATTACTCAAAATCTGTGTTGCACTCAAGAACAAAGCATATCGATGTCGATATCACTTCACAAGAGATCATGTTGAAAGGAAGGACATCATCTTGGAATATATCTCAATTGATAAACAAGGGTGACATCTTCACAAAACCATTATGTGAGTCAAGATTTGAAGAACTCAAGCATGAGTTGGGGTTAATTGGTGAGTTAACATTGAGAAGACTCAAAGAAAAGAAATGGAACAGAAAAGGAGGAAAAAAAAGTTTGAACGTACAAATCAGCTAAGTAAAATGTTTGATCGGAAGACATGGCTATACCAAGTCGGTGTTGTTGGTGAGTCACTAAGAGAACTGTGAGAAGAAGAGTTAAATCGGCTAAGGGATAAGTTTGAGTCACTTATGAGCAAAGTGACAAAAACGCGATCGTTTTGACTAAGCGGGAATGTTTTAAGGAATACGTCAAAGATAATGATGATGTGTACGGACATAAAGCCGCACACCAAGCTTATGATTGGATATAAATCTTTGCCGCATTAAATACGAGACATTAAATGCTAAATAGGCGTGCAAAATCTAAGCCGTTGATTTCGATCACATTTCAAAAACCACCCGCACGTCCTTTCATAAACCATACTTAAACCATTTTCGTCCGTTTCTCTCTCACACTACCAAAAGCTGTTCATCTCTTTCTCTCAAAAGCAAAGGCAAAAATTCTCTCGAAACCCTATCTATCTTCAAATCAATCTCTTAGTTTTTCCTTGATAAAATCTGAAAAATGGCACCAACCTACGACTTTGTCAAATTAGGGAAGCAAATCCACACGTCTCTTGTGGATTTCGCGGAATGATGAAACAGGGGTCCGACGACACCCTAGTGAAGAAAATCGAGAAATTGGAAACGATCAGGCTAAAACCATTTCGGCGTTAGAATATCCGATGACCTATGTGGAGGAGGTTGCTCGATTCTACGTGAATGCTTTGAGATTCATGATGAAGGAATAAAGTCATCATTCACGGAAAGCGGTGACTATCTCTGCCAAGGATTTGGTGACCAACGCTCACTACCGGCAGGAAGGAGCATCGAGAGATTAACGAAGCCGCGTAACCTGGTGATGCCTGGAAAGAAATAGCCAAGCCCGACTATTTGATAAAATAGTATACACGACAAACAAGAGACTGGCTTTGAAGGAGGATTATCACAAGTTGTTGGACATAGTTGCCAAATGTATTGACATCAAATTTGGCGGCTTTGACCAATTATCAAAAGCAAAAAGCGATTGTAATGGCTGCAATCATCGAGAAAAAGAAGATAAGATAAAAATTTGAGTTTGTCTCGGCCGGACTCTGCGAACGTGGGAACAAATCCTTCAAGGAAGATGGCACATTTGGAGGATCCTTAGGATATGGCCTAGTGATTGGCGGTGATGGAGGTGAAAGGAGTCCTCTTAGACATGGGAAGGCATTCCATGTTAACAAGAGGATGTTTAGAGCAAACCTCTCTCGGCGCACGAGAAGAGAGCCTATTCAAGAGAGCGACACAAGTGAGGGGGAATCGGTGACCACGAAGATACGTTTATTTCCTCTCCACCCAGAAGAAAGCGCCCCTGCGGCTACTAAGAAAAGCTCACGCCCCTGAGAAAGAAAGTCAAACATGCTCCCGCCACTCGCAGAGTCACCTGCCCCTGCGGCCGTGTCTCTGCCCTGCGGCAGCGGTCGAGAAGGACTCACAAATACCTTCTCCGATCATCAAAAGGAGGAGCGATAAGCCAAGACGGCCAGCTCCTCAAAAAAGACACAAGCACCGGCCCCCGCCGCCCAGACTCGAGAAGAAACCGTCTACGAACGAGAAATTCCTCGGTACAAACTAGGAGACGAATAAGAATCATCAAGCACTCCGAGCTTGAGAAACCAAGCCGAGTCGACCACTCACCATTTGGAGCAGAATCTGGGAGGCTGGCTGGAGAAGTAGAGTCTCGGATGTAATTGATGAAAGCTTACTAAGTCTCTTTGTCAAGCGATCGTGCAGAGGCAACCGGAAGACACAATGTAGTCCACAAACATTTGAAACACAAAGAAGGTGATAAAGCGGATAGTGATGTGATGATCCTATCTCCACCTTACCCGGACATCCAAAATCGTGCGTGAGTGGAGAAATGGAAGTTGAGTAAATCAAGGGAACAGTTCCAACGGCCTGAGTTTATAGAAGAAGAAGAGGAACTGTTAAACTTCCTTGGACTAACCATGTGCTCCAAAGCCTTTGGATGAAGACAAGCGCACGAGACATCCTGCGAGATCTACAAGGACAAGGAGAAAGAAAAGCAAGCGAGAGGAAGGCGAGGCACGTGAGAAGGCCAAGATCGCCTATCTCGCACCCGCCGGAACACACACATCCTCTCCTTGATGTCTTCTCCGACGGTGATGAGGATCCAGGAGAATGTCGCCAGAGAAGAGTTGCAAATGCAGCAAGCATTGCACGAATCGAGAATCCTTCATGAGCAAAGACTGATGGAGGGACCAGGAGAGTCCTCGAACACGGTGAAATTGATCCAATGGGAGTGGTTGACAAATCGCCACTTTGTTATTCTGCCACCACTTCCCGACTCACTCGGAAGAAGGCAATAAGGGACATGGCGATGGCGGGATGGTGGGGACCCGATCGAGCCAACCCCTATTGAAGGTGTTTTACCACTGCCCCAACGGATGACCATTCAATCGAAGCACCGGGAGCTTGGAGACGAGTGACCCCATTCAATTCACTCGGTGGTGCGCCGGTGGGGAAACTCCCTCCACAACAAGGTCAAGGAGGCGAAGTAGAGAAAATACAAACACAAGAAGAACAACAAGTTGCCATCATCGAAGCTCCAGGCGAGTTGAGACTGTCTCGGTGAGGTGAAAGCGCTCGAAGGCTAATGACGCGCTGATGCGATCGAGGCACGAGGAAGGAAAGTACAGGGAGTTAACACTGCAGGCGATGAAAGTGCAATCCATGGGGTTGAGACTCAATGGATGCCACATGAGAAGACCCTAAGGCAGTGACATCGTCGAAAGGGAGGACAAGGCCCATTGCGGTAGAGAGACTGCTGGAGGTAATGAAGGCCCACGGGAGGTTGAGACTTCCGGGGTAAAAGAAGCTGAAGTAGAGAACATCCCTCCTGCTATCATCGACCCATCCGAGAAGGAGATAAGCGCACTTCATGATTCCCAGGATAATCCTCGATGTAACCTTTTCGGGATCGGAAGGCGAAGAAGAAGGCTGAGTCATCCCCGTGATAGATCCAAAAGACTCATTGCGGATGTTCCAAGCACGAGCAAGTCGATCCCAAGACTACTCGTCAAACATTTAATTTTGATGATGAGCCACCAATGGAAATCTCATCATCGTCCAGATGACGACGCACGATAAGGCCGAGGACGTCTACTAGATTGGAAAAATCGGTGAGACCAACCGTTGTTGAGACAGTGAGGCTCGGCAAGTGGGTCCACTTCACAACAAAACCCGGTGAACCGAGTCCACTGCGCGAGGCTCCTCAAGCTGCAGCAGGTCGATTCCTAAAAGAACTTCACGCGCACCGCTCATCATCGAGCAGATCCGGTTGGCGGTGATGAATCCTTTATAGAATCTTTTCCTTTTTCCCCTGGAGGTACCCGACCTCCATGAAGAGTCGAAACGAACAAGCGCACGCTACCACGGACCAGCTCCGTTTTCCATCAGGCACCATTGTTCCGGTGATTATGATTTTGATCTTTGCATGGCCATCACCGCAACGGAAGAAGAATCACCAAGTCCGCGAAGTGTTCAAGGCATTATTGGCGAGATTGAACGGATGGAGGCATCGAGGCCTCCATGGACATGCGGCCCCGGACAACGCAGAGACGCCAATCTCACTTTGTTGATTTAAGAGGCATAATAGTCCGGATCGGGGAATGGTGGCAATGATAGCAAACAATGCGTGTGGAACAAGTTAGATACTTGAGGACATTGTTCAACAAGTCTTTGGTATGGAGAGTGAAAATCTTTGATGCAAAAACGAAGGCCGAGAGAGCATATTGAGCACATGCATGAAGCTCACATTGCCGAGATAAAGCTGCTGCGTGAGCAAAACAAGAGTGATCTACGGCGTTTGGAAGAGACCATGAATACAAAATTCAGCCTTCTCATGGTGAGATAAGTGATTTCAAGAGTCCAACGCTACTCGATCCGAATTTCGTGCTTCATACTCTGCAGCGGACTCGAGACAAAACTCAACTATCAATGAGCTCGACTTCCGCTTGCAAGTCTGTTTCAGTGTCCCTCTCTCTTTTGATGATGCCAAAAGGGGGGGAAGGAATACATAAAGCGCAAGGGCGCAAGGGGATCTGAAGTTGAGAAGGAAGGAAAGCATTTGCGAGGGAAAGTCGGTGAGGAAGTGTTGAAACAAAAGAAAGGAAAGCTTGTTGAGGGGAAGGATCGGCGGATGTGACCTTGATGATTGCACAAACCCCCAACAAGGTCACATCACGGTGACATTATCAAACTCCTCAGTGACTCGCCACTCCAACACTCTGCTATATCTATGGTAAAAGAGAAAAACAATTGAAGCAGGGATGAAGGAAGTGGAAGGAAGAATGGATGCCGGGTTATGAACATCTTGAAAGAACATGGAGGCATTCCGTGAAGCAGAGACACTTATGCCATTTCGGATGTCGGGATAGAGCCATGATCGAGTTGATGAATTTAAAACGCTCGAATCTGAAGGATACTTTGCAAATATGTCTATGGCTCAAGCTTGGGACTTATCTTGGGAAAAGGGTCTCACGTTATGTGAAGAAGGCGACGAGCGGCAGAGCTTAGCGATCGCTCTCTTTGGTCACTCCGCCGGTCACTCATTTGGAAAGAAGAAGACCCCGTCTACAATACACGCCCAGGTAGAGGAAAAAGTAGTGGTGGAGGAAGAGGTTTCAGACCTAGGCCTCTCCGCCAAAAATATTGAATACGTGGATCCAGGAAAGAAAGGAGGGATCTCTTTGGTGGGCTTGACCAAGTAGCAAATTTGCAAGTGGCTAAAACCAACGCTGAGTATGCAAAAAGAATAGAAGAAGAAAACAAGAGACAAACTCAGCTATGGGAGGAAAGACAGGAAAGAATAAGAAGAGATGAAGCTGCCAGGAAGGCATATGAAAAAAAAAAAAGGCGGTGACGACGAGAAAAAAAGAAGAAGAGAAGAAGATTTGAACAAGATGAAAGAAGGAGACAACGAAGAAGATGAAGTGTTGTTGTCCAACCCTTCGTGTATTTTATTAAGTAAATACATACAATGTAAGTCTTCTGTAATAAAGCTACAAATTCTTTATTTTTTTTGTAGAAAAATATGTGCTCTGATACACCTTGTAAACAAATGATTGTGTAAAAGAACAAGAATGTTATGATCAATAAAAGATTGATTCTGCGCATACATTCTATGTCAATACACTATCTGTATGTATCTTTGCTATTTGCATTTTTGAATGATTTAAGTTTTGGCATCATCAAAAAGGGGGAAATTGTTAGGAAATTTATTGTTTAGATTTTGATGAATGCCATGTAAAACTTAGAATAGGAAGTTGGCACCCCAATTCTTGTTGTAAAATGCATTGTAAAAATTAGAGGTGGCCAAGTGAGTTAAGTCGGCTACGACCTAACATACAAGAAGACAATGAAGACTAGAGGAAGACTCATTGCGAGGCAGTGAGTATGGCAAAGAAGAGTAGATGGGAACTCTCTTGAAGAAGCGGTGAGATGCGGTGAGTGGAGTATCGATCAAGTCAACTCAAGAAAAGCTAAGTCTCAAGTTGAAGTGATGAGAAGAGTCATCCAATGATTGGAAGCTGACTCTAAGTCACCTGGGGAAAGCAAGGAAATGCGATCAAGTCGAGATAATCGTAAAAGATCCGTTGCCGAGAAATCAAGAGAATTACTTAAACAAGTAATATCTCCATACCACCTTTCTCGGAGTGCTCGATCCCGAGGAAGCGTGCAAAAGGAATGAACCAATGGGAAGCACTACACCATGTCGAACTCGAAAAGGTGAAAGAACAATTCATACGAGGAAATGGCAATTCCAAGGACGCAACAAGACAAGCCAACGAATGCAAGTGACTTTCAAAAATAAGCCTATCTCTTCAACGGGCAAATTTTTGAAAGATCACTATAAAAGGCGAGGAGTTTAAATTGAGAAAAAAAAAGACACAAGTGACACAAGAGATAGATCGAACCAAAAAAACGTTCAAGCAATTATTAGAAAATCGAAATATTCTCAATCCTCAAGCCTACACTACGAAGGACATCAATCCAACACTCACCTGTGAAGGAAAGATAACTTCAATCGAGTTGAAGAGGAAAATACTTTTGAAAATCAAGGGGTCTACATTCCACGAAGGATTGTAGGAAGGTTCAAGGTCGAACCAAGTCTTAAGCTTTTGGAGGGCTTCGTGATCAAATCCAAAGAGCTTGAGCAAGTGAGTAGTAGCAAGCCGCAAAACTGCCCTGTGAAGAAGGCGAGTCGTCACGAGAAGCCGGTGAGTGATCAAGGCGTCTCGGTCGAGTCCCAAAGGATCAAGTCATTTGTGTGATCAAGACTTGTATCTGGACATTACCACTTTGTATGCGATCATTACCTAGTGGATTCCTCCAGGAGTTGGAGAAGAGAGGAGTAGAAGAATTACCCCATCTTGAACCTCTATAAAAATTTCATTGTGTCATTTACATTTCAAAGACTTTAATTCTGCATTTTTAAGCGCTTATATCTCACGATAAATTTGCTATCCACTTGATAATTTATAAGTACTAAACCAAGCACTAAATTCTTGCTTAATCAAACTTAAGGGTGTTAAATCTTCCGTTGAAAACAAAACCACGATTGAGTTAATTTAGAGTCACAATTTGAGTTATTCCATCAACGGCTCGGTTGAGTCATTTGAGAGACTAACTCTCTTGATTGACTAAATTGACCGTCCATCAAGGACACAAGCTGTGTAGTATCAACAACTCTGTATATTTAAAAGGACTAAATCGAAAATTTTGTAAGGTTTATTCAACCCCCCTTCTAAACCTTACACCTTCACCCCTTGGGACCTACATAGACCATGAAGCAAGAAACACATACTATCCATTTAGAAGATCATCAAGAGTGTGGCTAAATCATGCAAGTTCAAATAAGCTTAAGAAAGCTACAAAAGGTCTCTTTTGAAATTTGAAAATCCGATAGCATATAGTTGAGACCTCATTTAAAAGAAGTATTTGAACAAGAGTTGATAAAGCAAATATGTGCAATCAATTATCGAATAGTGCCTTTCAAAAAAATCCTCTTAATGGCTGTATGAAATACTATGAAAAACAAGCACATAGGCACATGGCAATACATATATCGAGTCTATAAGAGTAAGAATAACACAAGTAAACGTACCTCGATAATTAATGCCTTTCTTGACAATTAATGACGTAAATGGCCATTTGTGAAAATATGTAAATCCTACACAATTCTTAAAACAAATCTAGCACAAATCATAATGATAAAAGTGTAGACTAAGAGATATCACAAGTAAGCTCATGCCATAAAAATCCATAATAGATGATAACACACTTTAGTCAAAAAAAAAATGCACAAGAGTTTTTAAAAACATCATATAAGGTCTTCTTTTTCAAAAAAATTTTAAAAGCACAAATAAATATTCAAGACCTTAATTAAAAATATAAATACTTGAAAACTCATTTGCAATTAAGACACAAATAAAAACATGCATAATAACAAAATAAAATGCATATTTAAATGGGAAGATACGGGTTACCAATTACGCCATTTCCATGGGTTGTGTTGTTCCCATTGTTGATGATGTCTTCCCCTTTGAAAATCTTCATGTTGATGGTGGATTCTCCGATTACTCCATCTCCAAGGATTATATCCTTTTCTTTGTTGATAATATTTCCTTCTTGGAAATTCTTTTTGGTGGTGTCTTCTTCTTTGATCAAATGAGATGGTCATTTGATGTCTTCTTCGCGGTATGTATTTTCCTCGATTATTCATGGCTGGGTACCTAATATGACATTATTTTGTGGTACCCTGAAGTGTTTGGGTCCTTGGGGATTAGCTTTGAGATTTTTAGGTCTCAATAGAAATTAGAGCTATTTCTAGCCCGACAAGTATTAACCGTATGATCCTTTTTACGCAATAAAAGCAAGTAATAATTCTAGGAGCATAATGACCAACATACTTATAGACTTGATTCCTTTTCATATGATTAACAACATTAGGCTTATGATCAAGTCCTTGTTTCAATTTATCACAACTATGAACATCAATAATATCGGTCATTTTATAGGTACTCAAGTTGAATTTTGATAAATCATTTTCATGCAATTAATATCCTCAACAAGAGTACTATTTTCTTTTTCAAGGTTTCTAACCTTGTCAAGTGTGGTGGTGTGATCACATGAAAGTGATTCATAAGAGGAAAATAAATTATCCTTATCAATTTTCAAAATATTGAATTCCTTTTTCAAATTTTTGTATTTAACAAGTAAGCTTTGGAATTCATTTTGAAGTTCATCAAAATCATTTTGCAAATCACTATAATCATTTTTTAATTCATTATCATAAAAAGTGGAGGGTTTAGAACTTACCTCATTTTCTTCTTGAAGCCCATAAGACATCGTTCGTTTTCATCGACGTCGGAAGTTGTAGGAAGCTCATCCCATGTTGGGTTTGTATCCATTTGATAAGTAGATGCTTTTGAGTGGCTCCTTCCATTTGCACATACTTCCTCTAATTTTCTCCATACTTCATGTGCCGATTTAATTCCTACAATATGATCATATTTCAAAATGGTAAGTGAACAATACAAAATATTGAGAGCTTTACCATTTAAGGAGATGATTTTCTTCTCTTCATCATTGAGCTCTTTGAGGCCTTTGGAGGTGTGTGGTGTGTCCATCATTGGAATGGATTCTTCATTTACGACCGTGTTCCAAATATCGAACCCGCAACCTTGTAGATAGCATTCCATTCTTTCTTTCCAAAATGTAAAATTTTTGGAATCGAATAGTGGTGGCTTGGTGGTGGAGCGCCGGTAAGGTAGACTTCATTCGTAGCCGGTGATCGTTCCTCTTCACTCGCAATGTGGAACGAGTTTGCCAAAGAGTTTGGCTCGATACCACTTGTAAGTCAGCGGCTACGATAATCTAGAGGGGGTGAATAGATTATCTCAATCTTTTCGATTTAGCCCTCTTTTTCCAACCGAATGCTCAAACACAATAATAAAGGTGCGGAATGTAAACAACACACGTCGATCTAAAGAGGTTCAACCCACCTAGGGCCTAATCCTCTACCACCCCAGTATATCAGGGATGGATTTCAAAAAGAAAAAGAATTTTATTAATTACCAAAATTAATACAAATTCAACTTACAACACCTTGAAGAGCACCACACTCTTCTTCAACACCACCTTTGAGATTACCACAATCTCTTCTTGAAGATTACCACAATCTCCAACGGCACCTTGTGAAGATTACCACAATCTTCAACCTTGAAGAATACCAAATTCTTCAACACCTCAATAAGAAGATCACCACAATCTTCTTGCACCTATCACCTAAATCATCCAAGTGTGCTCTTACCACAAGAACACTCACAAGGATATCTTGTGTTTGAATGATAACCAAAAATCAAGATTACAACTCAATAATGAATAATACAATTTGAGTGCAAAGTGTAATCAAGAATAGCCTAGACCTCAAGGATGTGAAAGTGATAAGCTAGGCAAATTTACAACAAGAATAATAACAATGAAAGACCAAGTATTTGCTTGAAGTGTATCTTGTTGTGTTGTATCTCAATTGTTGTATTGGTTGCTCCAAAACTTCCTCTATTTATAGGAGATGATTGATCAAGCATAGGCTCCTCTTGGGGATTGAAAATCTACAAAAAAATACAATTAAAATCAAGAATATAGCTGTTAGAAATCAATCCCACAATTTAAGGAAATGTGTCTGTTTGTCAAACGGTCATATTTTTCTTTGTCAATGCGAGGCGACGGCATCTTGAAATAAAAGTTTGAAACATAACATAGCAATTTAACATAGGGCTTGGTCAAGGGTCTTCGGCCAGGTCGACCACTTACAAGGACCGGTCCCCTCAAGCAAAAAACAAGACAGGAAGTTACGTAACAAAAATGAACTCCCAGTACGGTCGACGGGGGCGGCCGTTGCAAAGACACCGTCGACCCTTGGGCGGCCGGTCAACCTGACCAATATTACATCCATCTCATTTTGTTTCTAAAAACATCTTGAGTCACGGGTTGCCCTATAGGGCGACCGGCCCGACCACGAGCATTTAAATGTTGTCCAATTTTTGTCGAAAATAAAACTTAAGAAATACACCAAAAATTTAGTAAAAACATTTTAAACCAATCGGGAGTATTTAGACAACATTTAGAAATCTTGTTTAGGAGTAAAAGCCCGTTGACATAAAATCATTAAAAGTGTTGTCCATTATTATCAAAAATAAACTTGAGGATATACTCAGGAAAATATTAAAACCATTTAAAATCATTTAGGAGTATTTGGACAACCTTTAAAAACATTGTTTTGGTGACAAAATAAAATCATCAAAATTAAGATAAAAACATTTATCAAACATGCTCTATATCTGGTTTGATCAACAGCTTTGCCATCTGCATCCATGTCCATCTTGACTGATGTATTCATTGGAATTTTCACAGAAGACTTCTCTTCCATACCAAATTTCTTCATTAAATCTCTCGTATATTTGGTTTGACTTATAAAGGTTTCATCCTTCATTTTCTTGACTTGAAGTCCTAGGAAGAATGTCAGCTCTCCCATCATGCTCATTTCAAATTTGCCTTGCATGAGGTTTGAGAACTTGTCACACAGCTCTATATTTATGGATCCAAAAATGATGTCATCCACATATATTTGAACAAGCAATATACTCTCTCCATCTTGAATTCTGAAGAGTGTTCTATCAACTTTGCCTTTGGTAAATCCATTATCAGTTAGAAATTGAGACAATGTATCATACCATACTCTTGGTGCTTGTTTCAATCCATATAATGATTTCTTGAGCTTATATACCTTATCTCCAATAGTTTTCTACTCAAAACCTGGAGGTTGTTCAACATAGACTTCTTCCTCTAATAGTCCATTTAGAAATGCACTCTTCACATCCACTTGATACACAGTGAAGTTCTTATGTGCAGCATAAGCAAGAAACATCCTTATTGCTTCCAATCTTGCTTGAGAGCAAAGGTTTTATCAAAATCTATACCCTCTTCTTGGAAATACCCTTTGGCTACCAATCTTGCTTTGTTTCTTACAACAGATCATTCCTCATTCATCTTGTTTCTGAAAACCCATTTGTGCCAATAACATTTTGATGGGTTGGCCTCTGCACCAATTCCCATACTTTGTTTTTTTCAAAATGATTGACTCTTCTTGCATGGCTTGAATCCAATGTGTGTCATCGATAACTAACTCGGTGGATGGTCTCTTAGCCATCTCACATCAGGTTGGAGTAATTCTGTTGGATTCGGCCGTCTCGACTAAGTTGTCTTGAACAGCTCTTTCATCTTCATTGATTGTAGACTTTCCGGATGTCTTTGAGATTGACTATCTCATCTTCATCTAGGTTGATTGCTCTTACTTCAGCTTCAATATAAGGACTCTTCTGTATTGATGGTTGATTCAGCTTATCATCTAACTCTTCAATATCTTCTCCATTTACATTAGGATCATCGAAAACCACATGGATAGACTCTTCTGTAACCAAAGTCCTCTTATTCAAGACTCTATAGGCTTTACTCTCAGTTGAGTATCCCAAAAAGATACCTTCATCAGCTTTTGCATCAAAAGCCTTTAAATTATCTTTGCCATTGTTATGGATGAAACATTTACATCCAAATATCCTGAAATATCCAACATTTGGCTTTCTCCCTATCCAAATCTCATAGGGAGTCTTGGTCAGTTGCCTGTTGATCATGCATCTGTTTTGAGTATAGCATGTTGTGTTAATGGCTTCAGCCCAAAATCTCTTAGGTAATCCAGCGTCAGCTAACATGATCCTTGCAGCTTCCTTGAGAGTTCTATTCTTTCTTTCAGCCACTCTATTCTGCTGTGGAATTCTTGCAGCTGATAACTCATGAGCAATTCCATTTTCAACGCAATACTGAGTTATTATCCCATTAACAAACTCAGTTCCTCTGTCAGATCTTATTTTTATAATGGTTTGGCTCATTTCATTTTGAACTTTTTTCATCAGCTGAGGTAACTTCTGCAAAGTTTCCTTCTTTTTACACATGAAGATTGTCCATGTATATCTTGAGTAGTCATCTACCACTACCAAGGTGTATTTCTTTCCACTTATGTTGGTTGGTTCAACTGGACCAAATAAATCCATATACAACAGATGTAATATCCTTGTTGAAGAAGGACTTGGCTTATCCTTGAATGAAGACTTTATTTGTTTTCCCATCGGCATGCATCACATACACTTTCTTTCTTGTACACCGAAAGTCGGCAATCCTTCTACAAGATGACTTCTTGAAAGCTTGTTGATTGTCTTGAAATACATATGACTAAGCTTCTTGTGCCAAAGCCAACTTGATTTGTGCTCTTTTTGCTAGCAAACAAGAGCTTGGTGTGATAAACCAATCTACCATGTACATATTCTTTTGCCTTGATCCTTGCAACACTATTTTATTTGATTCAGCATCTTTGATGCGGCACACTCCCATGTTGAATCCAACATTATAGCCTTTATCACAAAGTTGGTTGATGCTTAACAAGTTGAAGTTGACGCCTTCAACATAAGCAACATCTGTGATTTCCAATCCATTCTTCTTGATGGATCTTGTGCCTTTGATTTCCCCTGGAGCTTCATTTCCTCCAAATATGACTTTTGCACCTCTAATCTCCTTGAATCTTGACAGGTTTTTCTTGTTTCGTGTCATATGTTTGGAACAGCCACTATCCATGTACCAGGTTCCTTGGCACTCAGTTGTTCCTTGAACCGCAATCAAGAAATCGGTTTTTAGGTACCCATACTTGCCTGGATCTGTGGGGTTAGTGCTATAAGATGATCCAACCAACCTATAGCCAAAATACTTGACTCTAAGAGGTTGCCATCTATCAATGCCATAATCATAGTGCACATTAGCAAATTGCTTGGGAGTTTTAGGTTCATACGGTTGTCTATTTTGTCTGTATGCCTGTGTTTATGTTTTAGCAATTGCTTTCTTGGGATAGTTGTGATATTTACGAGTGTAGTGCTTTGGTGCATATGTGTCTTGATAATAGCTCTTTTGCCTTTGAATGACCTTTCTTTGAGTTTTAGGTCTTTGCCATCTTGGCTTGTATTCCATATGTCTTTGTTGATGTTTCACATTATTCCAATCAGCATAGTTTGGATAGTTTCTACCATTCCCATCATGTGTGTTTCTCTGATGAAACTTCTGGGTTTTTGGTAGCTCTGTTTACTTATCACGAGTATTTTCATTTGGAGTTTCTTTGAGTAACTCATTTGGATTTCTTCTCGGTTGTCTTCTCGGCATACTCAATAGTTGTTTTCCTTTTCCTTTGTATCCAAGGCCAGTTTGTTTGTGATTATGCTTTGGAGTGAATGTGGGAGCGACATTTGGTGTTTTGGAGTTTTGAGATGCTTCATTACTTGAAGATCCTTTTCCCAAACTCACTCTTGAAGTTTATTTGTGCACACAAAGAAATTAAATCATATGCCTGTCTTATCTCCACATTCGTTTTGACTCATGATAAGATCATCCAAGGATTTGGATGCCTTTGTAAATGAGGCAATCACATTTTTGAGATCTTTTCCCTCTTTTCTATAGCGGTAACTAACTCTGCTATGATCTTGGCATTTCCGGACTTGACTTAGTGTTCTCATCGATTATTTGACTTAGAGTACTCGGCTCTTTAGTCATTGTGAATTTTGGTTTTTAAATTTGGTTATTTTCCTCATTTAGAATTGTGTGTGAGGATTTTATGTGTTCAAAATCTTTCATCATTTTGCCTAATGAATCATAAAGATCAGTAGGTGATGAAGTATGTGTATCACAATCACTATCACTTGAATCTGAATGAGATGAGTTAGAGTGTAACTCATCTTCTTGATCTGGTTGATCTTGTTCTTTAGCCATAAGGTAAATCATAGCCTCTTCCTCAGAGTCACTTGAGTAGTCAGCTTCACTACTCTCTGAGTCTGCTACTTCTTTGGACTTGACTATCTTCGCAGTCTCGGCAGCTAACATGGCTTTCTTCTTTTCATGTCTTCTTTCCCTGAAGAGTCTTCTATCTTCCTCATTCATATATTTGTTGACTGGTGGATAAGCAGTCCAAGCGCAAAATGTCCTGGTTGTTTGCGGTTTCACACGGGTTCTCGGCTCTTTCTGTTCTTGGATTATCAGCTCTCTGATTTTCAACCCTTTGATGTTCAGCTCTCTTGGGTGGCCTGTCTTCCCTTGACTTGGAAGGAGCTGAATGTCTTCTGGAGGTCTCACCCTTATTTCTTTTATAGTTCTTATTGAAGAACTTGTTCAATCTTTTAACCATTAGGGCAATTTCCTCCTGGTCTATGGCTTCCTTGGGTTCAGCTCTCTTTCCATCATTGGCCATCAGTGCAGCTGTCTTGGGCACAGATATCTCCTCTTGCTCTTTTCTTCTCAGCTCAAACTCATAGGCTTTGAGATCTGAGAATAGCTCATGATTGGATGTTTTTGAGAGGTTCATTGAATGTCTCAGGGCCATAGTTTTCATTTCCCATTCAGTAGGGAGGCTTCTTAAGATCTTCATACAAATTTCCCTTTGTGTATATTCCTTCCCAAGAGCTGAAAGCTTATTTGTGATCTCAGTGAATCTGGCATCCAACTGATCCATGGTTTCACCTACAAGCATTTTGAAATTTTCAAATTTTTGAACAGCAACAGACAGTTTGTTTTCTTTAATTTGTTTCGATCCTTCACAAATTAAAGTCGAGTTTATTCATTTCTTTTGCGATTTGCAAGATTTGACTTTATTGAACATTGCTTTGTCCAATGTCTTGTAGAGTATGTCCTTGGCCACATTGTCCAAGTTGTATCTCTTCCTATCTTCAATTGTCCACTCAGTCCTTGATTTTTCAACCATGGCTGGTCTTGCTTCAGCAACAGCTTCTTCTCCTTCAGCTGCGGCTGCTCTGATTACAGCCGTGTTCACTTTTAGTATTTGCAGTGGTCCATCCTCTATCACAAGTCACATTTCATCATGTAAAGAAGATAGATGAGCCTGCATACGAATTTTACAATCATCCAACTCTTCAACAGTGAACATAGGAATGCATGTCAGATTTGCTTCCATGATAATAACTTTGCTTAAAATGAAAGATTTTGAAAATACAAATGTTTAAAACCTTTTTGAAAAGATAGAGATTTAGTTCAGTAACCAGTGCGGAAGGCTCAATGAACCAACCGCTCTAATACCACTTGTAGGTCCCAAAGGGAGTGAAGTAAGGTTTAGAAGGGGGGGTTGAATAAACCTTACCAAATTTTCGATTTAGTCCTTTCAAATTAATTCAACAGAGTTGACTCAAGCGGATGTGTCCTTGATAGACAACTAAGTTGGCTTTTCATTAAGTTACCCACTCAGCGGACTTCGATAGAGTTGTTGATAGTATAACTTTCAATTGCTCAAGCTAAATACTTAACTTGGCTGATTGGTTTTTAATAGCGGAAGACTTGACACCTTTAGATTTGTTTTAAGTTAGTTTTTAACACTTGATTCATGGCACTTGGTTATTAATCAGTTGGATAGCAAATATGATTCTAACAACATATATAATGTAGATATGCAAGAAAGTAAATTTGTTGAAAGTAAATGACACAAATATTTTATAGAGGTTCGAAGATGGGGTAATTCTTCTAATCCTCTCTTCTCCAACTCCTAGAGGAATCCACTAAGTAATGAGATAAATTTACAAAGCGGTGAACGATGCGGAGACGGCCTTGATCACACGTTGGCTTCTCTTGCGACTCGGCTTCTTCTCGGCATTTGCGCTTGCTACTTCAACTCACTTCTCAAGTTCTTGGATTCGATCACGAAGCTCTCCAACAAACTTGATAATGGTTCGACTTGGAACCTTTCTACAATCCTAGCTTGGATAGTAGACCCCTTTGTGTCTTTAAATGTTTCCTCTTCAACATGATTTGAAGTTGTCTTTCCTTCACAACTTGTGTTGGATCGATTTCCTTCGAGTTTCGAGGCTTGAGGACTTGCTTGTTTGCTTATGAGAAAATTGCAGATTAAAAGCTTGAATATTGCTTGCTTGTTCGTGGTTAGTCTTTTTTTTTTTCAATAACTTTTCGGCCTTTTATAGTGCACATTTGAAATTTTGCCCGATTTGAAGAGATAGGCTAATTTCAAATGTCACTTTTGTTCGTTGGCTTGTCTTGTTTGATCCTTGATGTTGACATTTCCTCGTATTAAATGTCTTCGCAAAGCGTTTGCAGTGCGACACAAGGTGCGGTGTTTCCCATTGGTTTATTCCTTTTGCACAATTTTGGGACTAACACTTTAGACTGATGACTTTGACATATTACTATATTGAGTAATATTATTGACTTTAATCAATAGATCTAAGTCGGTTGTCTTGACTAGACGATGTCTTTACCCTAGTTGACTTGAGTCGGCTCCGGTCATTGGATAATAACTCATTTGTCACTTCAACTTTGAGACTTGGCTACTTGAGTTGACTTGACTGACACTTCTCACAGTTGTTCCTCAGCTGACACTCCTTCAGTCGAGTCCTTGACTTCCTTCTTGGCCATACTCAGCTGACACACAGCTGAGTCTTTAATCCAGTCCGTAGTTGACTTCTTGTATTCCTTGGCATAGCTGACTTGACCCAGCTTTCTCACCCCTATCTATTACAATACAAATTACAAGGAAAATGGGGTGCCAACTTCCTAGTTTAAGTTTTACATGGTATCATCAAAATCTACTCAATAAATTTCCTAACAGATAATGCGTATTCTTATAACTTTTACAGGAAACAGAGCTTAATCGGAGAAATATCAGCTGAAGAGCCTGGATAGGATTGACGAGTGCAAAGAGAAGATCAAAAAGACGAAAAAACCAGACAAAAACACGACCGTGTGACTTGCGACGAAGACATGTCCATGTGAAGTTGGGAAGAATTAAGTGCGAAATGGGGAGTGATCGTGTGAGATCGCACGGCTAGATCGTGTGATGCACTAATTCGGATTTTTGTGTCCTTTTCCACTCAAACTCTATAAGTGCTCTCTCCAAGCATCTATAAAATGGACCCAAGGGTTGCACGAAAATAACATCCATACACCATACAACACACCAAATTTCACAGGAACACAAGATCCAAAGTCTTCTGAGAGAGAATGACTAGGTCGCGAAGAACACCACAAGGCCTTTCGCATCTACGGAAGCACAAGAGCTTCGAAGGCTTGGAAGGAAGATCCATCCTGACACAAAGGGGTTTTCTTTCTTAATTCTTAGTTTAGATCTCTTGTCGGTGCTTAAACGATGTCATAATGTTGATTTCAAGTTTGTCTATGAATTTGTTATCAATGTTTGGCTAATCCTTCAGATCTTAGGGCATAATCAAATTGTGGATTCATGTTAAATCTTGATTAATTATTTTCTTAATTAATTCATGTGTTCTATTTTATGAATTGGAGTACTTATTCTTAATTGCTTTTTATCTGATCAATAATTAGCATGTCGTATTTGTTAGTGCGAAATTCGGAAGAGGGGTTCTAACAAACACGGAAATCGAATTCAGACATAAACGGGTGTATCGAGTCACGAGACCTGCAACTGTTTGCGGAGACTCATTCAATTCATAGATCTTTTGGGAGTTAATAATAGTTGTAGCAGTCGGAGACCTACAATTGTTATTAATCTTGTTTATGGGCGTAGGGGGGGAATAGACTACCTTAGGTATTGAACCCATAGAATTGCATGAATTGGTTTTGTGAAACATTAATTGGATTTAATATTGAAGAAGCATATTGAGATTATGTGCCTAAGGTTGCTTTCGTAGTTGTTGAAAATACTTGTGGGGTTAAGCAAATTTAATTTGTTTTCTTTTTATTTTCAATTTTTATAAAACTTCTTGATATTCGGTCGCTTCAATAAAATTGGAATGCAGTGTTATTATACCCTAAGTGTTTCGTAGTCAATCCCTGAGGAATATGACATTGCTTGCCATTATCTATAAACTACATTGTACACTTGCAGTTGTAAGATCCAAATATTTTTGGCGAACAAGTTTTTGGCGCCATTGTCAGGTATTAAAAGATTCTACTTAGATATAGTAATAAGTAGTTCAATCTTAATTGAAGCATTTTTTGTAAATATTTTTATTTTTTTGATTTTTTTCGAATTTATTTTATTTTATTTTTTTCGGTTCTAACATTGTTTTTGTTAAGTGCAGATAGTGCATGATCACGCGTTCCAGATCTACCCAACCAATACCCATTGATTTGGAAATTGAGAAAACAGCGAAACAACTAAGAAAAGGATGTAAAGCAATGGCAGAGAGGACTAATCAGAATGCCGTGAATAACAGAATAATGAGAAGCGCCCACCTAGGGCAGACGCACAGGACCGGATAGTGGAAAGGCCCACAAGAAGGGCAGTTAGGGACTACTTCCAGCCGGAGGTAAGTTAAACTTATGGGGGGTGACCCGTCTGCTGATCAACGCAAACCCTGCATTGATCCAGATGGTGTCACAAAATCAATTTGGGGACAGAGCCGTCGAGGATCCAAACGCGCATCTGGCGTAATTTTTAGAAATCTGTGATATTGTTAAGATGAATGGTGTTTCTGAGGATATCATTCGATGCCGCCTTTTCGCATTCTCTCTGCGCGATAAGGCTAAGGGATGGTTGTGCTCTCTAACACCACCAGCAGGAGATTAGGCTGAACTAAGTCAGCGGTTTTAGCCAAATACTTTCCCCCTAGTAAAATGTTGCAATTGAAATCTGAAATCGCCCAGTTTAGGTAGTTAGATTCTGAGCCACTATATGAGGCATGGGATAGATTCCGAGAGTTTCTAAGGAAGTGCCCTCAACATGGATATCCCGACTACCAACAGGTTCAGTATTTCTATAATGGTTTGAATGGCAACACGAGAACGATTATTGATGATGCATCTGGGGGTGCACTGCTAGGGAAATATCCAGAGGAAGCACTAGAACTATTAGAGGAGATGGCAAACAATAGTTATCAATGGCCATCCGAAAGATCTACTATCCGACGTGTGGCAGAGGTTCAGGATGAGAAAGTCGCCATGCTCAAAGAACATGTATCCGTGCTAAATATGAAATTGGATGCGATGCAACAAGTGACGCTAAGACATCCTGCTGTTGTTGAAGAAGAAGCGAACTTTGTGGGACAACAAAGGAACTTCAACAATAATTATAGAAATAATCGGACAGCGATTATTATCATCAAGGGTTGCGAAACCATGAAAACTTCTCTTACGCTAACAATAAAAATATTTTGCAGCCACCTCCAGGGATATAATGTGGGTAATCAAGGCAGAGCAGAGTCAAATGAAAAGAAAGCATATGTAGAAGAGATGTTATCCTCGTTTATCGGAGAGACTAGGGCAAGACTGAATAAGGATGAAGCGAAGATACACATGATAGAGGAACAGGTCACTCAGCTGAACACGAACGTAAATGCAAGATTGAAATCTCTAGAAACACAAGTAGCCCAAATCGCAACTGCAGTGGGAGGCCAACATCAAAAGGGCAAATTCCCAAGCGATACTGAACTGAATCCGAGAGAACAATGCAATGTCATTCGTCTGATGGATGATACTGACATTGAGGGCTCACAGATTTCAACCGCCACGGTTCAGCGACAATGATTAAAGAAATCTGAACTCTGGCTGAAGACGTAAAACTTAGCGCTTTATGGGAGGCAACCCAATTTATTTTCTATTTTTGTTTTTTTTTATCGCCTTCAATTTATTTCAATTTCAATTTTATTTTTAGTATTAACTTAATTTTTAGTTGTGTTCAATTTTGTGAGTTGTTGTGTAGGAGGCATCACGGCAAACTCCCGGTTATGATTGAAAATTACATCACACGGTCGTGTGATGTCACACGACTGAGGCCGTGTGAGAAAACGAGCAGCCTAGCACCACACGGCCAGGCTGTATGGCACCACACGCCCGTGTGGGATACGGCAGCAGCAGGGCACTAGGTGCGCAGGGCCGCACGGCCCGCCCGTGCGTCACCACACGGCGATTTGGCTCGTCAATCGCGAACCCAACTCTTATTTCACCCCCAAAACTCAACTTTTCTCCCACTTTCTCCTACCCAAACCCTACAACTCGAAATTTCTCTCCCAAAACTCTCAAACTCCACTCCAAATCTCTTCAAATTTACTATTAATCTCACCTCAAAAATACAAATTCTTCAACTTCTTAAGAAACCCATCACCTAAAGCCTTCAAATTTTCAACTTCTTCAAGTTCTACACCAAGTTTGGGGGTTTTCAATGTTTCAAATTTCAGATTTTTTCACCTCATAAATTTGGTTTTCATGGCTTCTAGGGGTGAAAGAGGAACAAGAAGGAATACAAGAAGAAGGAAACCAACTCTAAAACCCGAACCCAAGCCACAACCAGAATATGCGGCCGTAAACGAACGGAAGCTTGAATGTCATCTTGCCGAATGAAACACACCGGGCTAGATGGGCGATACTCTATTATCGACCATGGATAAATACAAGGTATCGATGAACCTACTCTTTCTAATTTAGGTTTATTGGAAGATTTTCGCGTTATGTTTGGTCGGATTGATTGGCATAAATTTTTGAATGGGCATTGGGCTACTTATTCGATTTACACACTTGAATTCTTGAGTAGTTTCGAATTAGTGGGTCGAAAAAGAAATTTGATGGGGATTCGGTTCCGGTTGGCGAATGAGCCGAGGGAGTTAACTATTGATGATTTAAATGAAATATATAGAACTCCGATTTATGGGGTTGAGGAGCATGAGGATTTTGATAAAGATACATTTTGGAGGGAAATAACTGGGAAATGAATCTACACGCCGGGTACCTCGAAGGCATCTAGCATTCGAAACCCCATGTTCCGTTATGTACAAAGAGCATTAGCGAAACGATTTTTGCAAAGGAGAGGAGTAAAGGGGCCTTATGGGTAGATGAGTTGTTTATTATTTGGTGTATGGTGTCGGGGACGGAGGTTGTGCCAAACGTCAGGGCTATGATAGCCCGGCAATTTGATAGAGTGAGAAAATCTGATAGAGGAGGAATTTGTATTGGGGGGATGATCACTCATATTGCTGAGTACTTTAATGTTAGCTTTGAAGGGTATGTAGAGGCCACGGGGCCAAAAACCGATTGATTTGACCACTTTATACGCTATGAAAATGATTCAATTCGATGGGAGTGATTCTTGGCTAAATCAACCAGGACGGAGAACAAAAGTTAGGCTCCCGAACCCCAAAGCTACATCTATAAGAAATAGGGGTAATTGGTTACTAATAGGTGAACGGGGGTAAGAGGTGAGCAAAATTTCTTGCTCAAGAAGAGCAAGATGAGCCTATGAGGGATGCGCCGGAATCCTCTAGACAAGGGGGTAACCGGCCATTTAACATGAGTGATAGTCTAGAAAGGGTGGAAACCGATGTGGGAAAGTTGATAGATGATACTTATCAGTTGACGGCTACAGTTGATGAGTACCACGCGGAGTACTTACAACGATTCGATACTATCACCCAGCAGCAGCAGTACATGTACGAGATGATGTCTCGTATGGATCAGTGGCATATTTCACAAGGTCACTACCCTTCACCCAGCAGCAGCAGTACGTGTACGAGATGATGTCTCGTATGGATCAGTGGCATATTTCACAAGGTCACTACCCTCCACCTCCACCACCACAGTAACCCATGTAAGTACTTATTACGCATTCCTCTTTACTTTTGATAATTTTATCATATGTTCGGGACAAAGCATATTTTAAGTTTGGGGGGTTGTCAAGAATGCGTAATTTAGTACTGTTGCATTTTGCATTGCATTTAGGATTGCATATAGAGCATAAAAATTTGCATTAAATTTTTTCAATTTTTTTAATTTTTGATTTTCATTTATTTTTATTTTTTAGCACGTTTATCGCTTTAGCACGTTTAATTGCTTTTGTGTGTGATTTTTAATCAAGATTTTCGAAAATACCCAAAGCTTCCGTATGATTTTTACTATGAGCATTTAATTTTATGAGATGACATATTTTTGTGAATAATGCGATGAATATTTAAGGAGGTGTCTTTTATTTGTCTTGCATGGTTAAGAAAATTGAGTATTTGAGCATCTTTGCAAAAAAATAAGCCTACGAGCTTTTGTGCCTTAAACTACTTTATCTTATGCGGCTTATTTGTTTTCTGAGTGTATCATTCGTGATTGATAGAACTCAGAACTTGCTCAGTATCTTCATTGAAGCCATGTGTGTGTGCAATTTTGGAAAATAATATAAGGTTATCTTTGTTTAGCCTAAAAAGTCTACCTATGAACTCATGATTCCCTAGTTAACAAATTTTGAGCCAAAACTTTTTATTGTTAGCCACATTGATCTTTAAAATTGCAAAATGATTTTATCCCTGAAATTTCTTGAGCTTATAGAAAATGAACAAGTTTGGGGGAGATGTGGTGAAAATTTATGAAAAAAGAGAGGAAGTTGGCAAAAGAAAGAGGGATAAACAGTATCTGGGTGAATGAAGAATGTATGAAGCTCGAAACAAAGAAAGAAAAAATCTCTGAAAAAATAGAGAAAATCGAGCAAAAGAAAGAAAAAATTTCTGAAAATTTTGAAATGAAAAATGAGAGCTTGAGGCTAAAGAAAAAAGGAAAATAGGCAAAAAGGCCTAAGAATGAAAAATGATAAATAAGGGTTGTAACACCCTCACCCCTTGTAACACGTATTTTTATAGCATAAAACCAGTAGTTCATAATGACAATTTGCATTGCACATGTAACACCCCGAACCCATTTCGATTAGGAGGAACGCTGTGGTACACTTGAGAATTTATAAATATTTTGCGGAAGCATAAATATAATACTTTAATTACTAAAATGTGGGCTTAAAAATTTCTTAATATAAACTTGAAAAGTTTATCAAAACTAATAAGGTTTATAAGAGTTGCGCATTATTAAAATATTTATTACAAAAGCTTTAAGGTTTTCTTCATCAAAATGTAAGTACTTAAATTATTCGGGAAATACGAGCGATGCTCACTGTGCGGTCCCTACGCCTCGGCTCCAGGCTCGTCATCATTATACGAAATGTAATAAAACATTTGAAGGCGTGGTGTGAAACTCGATGGGAAACGTAGCGTTACTATATAAGTCAAACAATCATAATGCAATAAAGTTCATTTTTCGACATCGATGGGTCTCCCCAGCGTTAGCGGCATATATATGGCACTCGACCATTTCTGGCACCGAAGGGTCTCCCCCTAACGTTGACAGCGTATAAAAAGTGGCTCTCGGCCATTTTAGCAGTTATAGAAAGTTGACAGACATAGTATAACAGTACAACATGCTTACAAAATCAGAAGTTTACCCACCTTTGAAGTTTACAGATATCTAGTGATGTATTTGTTCGAATGAGTCCGTTATCCGATTGCGCCGCACCTAACACAGTTAATCCTTTCAACTTAAATGACATAGGACAAAGTAAAGTTCATCAAATAACTTAGTCTAATGAGCTAAGTACAGTCTAGTACATTCTTAAAGTCAAAAATCCCATAATCGGGTGTTCGGTACCCTTTTTAAAGAGCTTTAAAAACGATAGTTGACCAAAGTCAAAAGTCAAAGTCAAAGTCAACGGTCAACATCACAATACTGAAATATTCAAGCAATCGAGCAAAGAGAAAAATACTCTCAATCAATACACTCAATCCTCAATCCTAAAATTCAAGACTATCTAACCAACACTTTCAATGAAGGAAAGAAAAGCTTCAAGTGTTGAAGAGGAACTTGTTTGAAAACAAAGGGTCTCGCACATCAACGGATTGAAGGAAGTGCGATAATGTTCAAGTTAGAACTAGGATTTGGATTCGTTAGAGGGCTTCATGATCAAATCCAAGAATTGAAGGAGTGAAGTAGCAGGACAAGCTGTCTTTGAAGAGTGAGTCCCATGAGTGAAGCCAATTTGGGTGGTCAAGGCTTGCTCGTACTAGGATTTGCTACGGGACAACATGATAATGTTCAAGTTAGAACTAGGATTTGCTGCGGGAGCAGGTGCTTTATTTGTCTTTGATGCTGGGGCAGGGGCAGGCTTGGATACCACAGCTCTCTTCTTGGCTGGAGTGGTCTCAGTTGTGTCTTCGGGATCAGCTGATTCCCCCTCACAGTATCGGCCTTTCTCGGCATGAGCTTTCCTGGGTCAGCCTTTGAGGGTTCTCCTTCAACATCTCCTTGTTAACATGGAAAGGCTTGCCATGTCGGAGAGCAATACCCTTCACCTCCATCAGATGGCCAATTACCAGGCCATAACCCAAGGAACATCCAAAGGACACATCCTTCTTATAGGTTCTTTTCAGCACATTCTAGAAAATTCGGTTGAACACAAACTCAGCCCAGATGACTTTCTTTTCTTGCATGATCGCAACCATCACGATCAGCTTAGTCTTGGACAGCTGATTGAAGCTTCCAAACTTCATGTCCGCGCACTTTGGGACGACATCCATCAGCTTATGGTAGTCATCCTTCAAAGACTCTTTCTTGGCTGTATACAACACTTTTGCAGCACACTCTGGCTTGGCGACCTCTTTCAAAATTATATCCGTTGAAGAGGTATATATTTTTCAAAGTACACTTTGTGGTCATTGGCTTGTCTTGTCTTGCATCATTTGATGTAGACTGGTCCTAGTATTAATGCTCTGAAGTGTTGCCTGATTCTCTGCAGGTTTGCAGGAACATCCCATTTGTTCATAGCTTTTTTCACCCTTTTAGCAAAACAACTTTATTGTCTACAGTCTGTCAGTTTCCTATTTTAGCACACATTTGACTTTGCTTGACAATGGATCTCTTCAGCTTTCTTGAGTCCTTATTGCTGCATAACCCCTTAGTCAGTCAATTCCCCTTATCTGCAAGTGACTCAGCTGTCAGTCTGCTGACTGAGACAACTTTTCTGTCACTTGACTAAGACTGGTCTTCACTTCACTCAGCTACCACACAGCTGATTCTTCATCTTGGTCTCTAGTCGACTCCTGCATTTTTCAACTTGCTTTCATTTTGACTAATAGAACCCTATCTATTACAAGTTGATTTACAGTAGAATTGGGGTGCCAACTTCCTAATCTATGTTTTACATGGTATCATCAAAATATATTACATAAATTTCCCAATAAAGTTGTAGTTTTTCATTTTTCCCTTTAAATTTTTGTTTGACTTATTTCAAAAGAAGTATGAATCTAGAAAACTAAATTAATTTTTGTTTTAAATTTCTTTAGAAATTTAGATTTTTGCCAGTTCATTTTCAATAATATCGATCAATATTATATAATTATTGATGATTGCTCCTAAATTATAACTATTGTCTCCTATTTTTTTATCTATTGTTTTATTACTTAATAATGAATTAAGATATATATTGTAAACACTGCTTAGAGTTTCAAAACTAAAAACTTTTTTTCCCACTCTTTTATATTTTTATTCAAATCAAGTCTCTTGGTTATAATGAAAAGACTAAGGGATGTTTTTACTAAATTGCAAACCTCAAAAGAGATGGACTCAAATACATGGGAAAATAAGATTTAGTCCTGTAACTTTGACCCATATGTGAATTAGTCCTCCAAGTTGTCACGTTCCCTTTAACTTTCAAATTTCTAGATATTCAGTCATTTTACTTAGCAATTTTACTTTGGTCCTATCGCTTAACATATTTCATCAATTTAGTCCTATATAGTAAATCTCCAAATTTTATCTTGGATTCTTAAATGGAAATAGTCCATTATGACCATATTCCGCTCAACATGTTTCCATACGAAAATTAAACAAATCCCTGAATGAATTTTATACATCTTTAGACCAAAACTGCACCAGGTGTTATGGTTCGCAATTCCACCAGTTTGAGGGGGAATCAGCTGAGCATGTCCCCAAGGACACAACTGCTTTTGTTTCAGCTACCTCATCAAAACATGTTGCAGTCCTTTCCCAGGGACTAAGAAAATGAGGACAACTGCGCCCCATAAGCCAGATGAGAAGAAGCAGAAGGCAGCTGAGTCAGCCGTTGTGGCTGAAGAACAAGAAGAAGAGCCTGAAGTCTTCTTGGAGAGGAGAATCTGGAGACGTCTTGTGAAGGCTGCTAACAAAGTTGTTGAGACAGTTGTATCTGCAACAACTGAGATAGAGACATTTTGCCATCAGCGGCCGAGAAATCAAAGGATGGTGATGGTGAGCAAAGCATTACTAAAGAAACTCAAGCAGTTGCCCCTCCACCCACTCTTGAACAAGACACATCCGAAGAAGGTCAAAATAGTTAAGCTTTCCTGAAAAGTACACAGTTGAAGAAACTTAAGATAATTCAGCTGTCATACCTCAGACTGATATTGTTGCTGCTGAGGTGGATAAGGCTACTAAAGAGCTTATTCAAGAAGAAGATGATGATGAAGTTCGTCCAGAATCCCCAGCATATCTAGACATCGAGATACGTATACACGCATGGAGAGCTTGGAACCGAGTGCGGCCGAGTTCAATTCAAACGACACGAAATGATTGACAAGGAGGAATATCTCATGGGATTCTTGGACAACACCACTGTCCTCATTGCCCTTGATGCAAACTTCTGCGCAGCCATTCTGTACGAAAAGAAAGATTATGAGATCATCGATGTAGTTGACCCAGTCGAAAAGGCTCAGGTGCAACATGCACTCAAGGAGTCCCGTGAGCTTTATGAGCAATCCTTGCTCAGGAGTCCTGGAGAATCTTATATTCACATTTCTCCAGCCCAGCCATTCTTTATATGGTGAGGACAATCGAAGAAACAACCTTACTAGCTCACTCGGAGAGACCAACCAGGAGGCTAGCGATGAGGTTAGGGAAGAAGATATAGTGGGCAACCTAATTGAGCCACGCCCTGAAGAAGTTGTTAAGACAACTACCCCATCGGGTGAACACTCAAATGAAACAACCTAGTCTCAAGTGTCGGTGACCCCATTTGTTTGCGATTCAGCTGGTGAGCCAGCTGAGAAGCTGAACACACTACAGCCGGGTTGGAGGAGGCTGTAGGAGACCTTGATAAATTAAAGTTAGGAGGTGACGGGGAGACTCTAACAAAACAATAAAGTGCGACAAATAACGCTTTGACGGTTGAGACTGTCTTAGCTGAGGTTCCACCTACATTGAAGTCCAATGAAGTTGATCAAACAACTTAGGCACATGATGGACATATGAGGACCATGGCAGTTGAGACTGCTGGTCTTGAAAGTGTAATCCCATAGGTTAAGACCTCAAAGGATGCCAATGTCCTAGACCCTAATGCGGCTAAGTCGCGAAGGGAATGTTGAAGGCCTTGCGGTGGTTGAGGCTGGCTTTGCCAAGGTAGATGAAGGCTCCCGGGAATTTGAGACTTCTAGGGGGGTGTAGTATAAGAAAAAGGGAAATTTCCTGAATCCATTCCCACTATGCCAGCATCAGAGTCTACTGATTTGGAAGAGATAGAAGTATTGCATGACTCCGATGATGATGTGACGCTTGATTTCATTGACTCAGAGAAAGAAGCTGAGTCAACCCCAATCAATCCAGCTGAGAAGGAGCTGGAGGCAAGAATGATGGAGGCCCGTCCTAGGGTTACCTCTAAGAATTTTATTTTGGTTGATGGCCCACCTCCATTGGTGTCATCACCAACCCGTGACGTTGCTGAGGCAACTAAGGCTCAGCCAACTCAATTTGATGAATCTATTGGAGCCAATGAAGTTGTTAAGCAGTGAGGCCGATCGGCTCAAAGATGCTTCCAGTTTGTGAATGTCGATGAAGCTTCCACAGTCGAGGCACAAAGAGCTGCTAGCCAGGAAAATGAGAGAAGGTTTCCCGAAGGAGGAGTGGGACCGACCCTCTTCATTACCTATTGGCCTATTTGAAGATGAATTTCCTTACATTGTGAAGTCCCGCTAGAAGAAGATGACACTGCTAAAGAACATGTCCGTTACAAAGTTGATATCAGTCCAGAAGAATTCCAAGCTCCAGATGACTTAAGAGTGGTTCCCTTTGGATTCGACTTCAATTCTGTTCAACCAAAGGATCAGTCACTTGAGGCAGCTGATTTCAGAAAAGCCTTCAAAGCAATGTGTGCTGAGATGGAGGCCATGGAGCATAGCTTTGTTGCACTCAACCAGAGGATTGGCAACCACGAAGCAATGATATCATAGGATATTCGAGGAGCAGTATTAAAGATTTGTGAATGGACAACACATACAAAGGCACTTAGAAGGGAGCAAGTTCGCTAGTTGAACACTCTTTTGCAAAGATAGTGGTGCGGTGTGGTGAACAAGCCCGGTTCAGCTCCAAAGAGAGACAGAGGGACAACATAAATAGAATGGAGAGGACACACATGAAAGACTTGGAGTTGCTCAAACATCAATTCAAGCCAGGATGCGTATAATACGGAAAGCACTCTGCGTCTAAGATGATTGTAATGAAGGCGGAGATGCAAATTTTACGATCCGAGCAAAGAGCAAAGACACTCCATCACTCATGATAAACTCGACTATCTTCTCCGGCAGACTCCAAATCTTCCTAAAATTGGTAGTGATGATGCCAAAAAGGGGGAAATAAGTAGAAGCATGGGAGAAAGTGGAAGTAAAGGGGAAGAATATTCAAAGACGACCCCAACCCCATGAAAATTGTGCTGAAATCTAAAATTAGCTCATCTACCAGCTCTCTCCACTCTCAGCTGCCGTGGGAGTTGTCAGCTGATGAAAAAGCTAAGTTAGCACTGCAAAGATCTCGAGCTAAATAAGCTGAGACACTTTAGAAATCCAGAGAAGAAATGGATGCAGTTGATTGCAGGAGGCATGGCAGAATAGAAGATCTCAAAGCCAAGTTCGAAGGTCCGCCAGCAGGGAAGCTCCCAGACTCGACTGAAGGATCTAATCGCCCAGCAGGCTTAGAGACAAGGACATTTGAGGAGTTAGAAAATCTAAGGTCGGAAGGTTATTTTAAGGGGATGAGTTTTGAAAATGCATGGGACTTGTATAGGGAAAAAAGTTTGGAAGTTGTTAAAATGGCCGAGAGGCAGCAGACTTAGTCTAGCAGTCAGTTGTCTTCAAGGGCTTAGTCCAGTCAACAAGTTCCCAGAGGAGCTGACTCTGGTAGAGGAAAAGGAAGGTCTGGTGGAAGAGGCAGAGGTACTCCACAAAGAAGACCTAATGACATTTTATATGTTGATCCCCTTATATTGGTTGGGCTTTAGAGAACTGGAAAATAGAGAAGTTGCCAGGCGTAATGAAGAGCTTGCAAGGAAATATGAAGAAGACAATGCCAGGCAGGACAGAGAATATGAAGAGAGGAGGAGACAAAGTCAAATACAAAAGAGAAATTATGAGAGGGATAAAAGGAATGAAGCTGAAGACAGGAGAAGGAAAGAAGAAGAAGAAGAAGAAGAAGAGGAAAGGAAAATGAAGCAGCAGAGGAAATAAAGGCTGCTGCAAACAATTTTGTTGTATTTTTACACTGTTGTAAATACACAAAAGAAACTGTATGTACTTTCTAAAACTTTGTACAATGCAGAATGATGTGATCAATAAAATGATACATTCGAACAATCATTCTTTTCCTAAGCACTTTTTACATTGTACTTTTCTTTTAAGTTTTGGCATCATAAAAAAGGGAGAAATTGTTGGGAAATTTATTGTATAGATTTTGATGATGCTATGTAAAATTTAGATTAGGAAGTTGGGACCCCATTTTCTATTATAAATTCTACTATGTTATAGTTAGGATCTATGAGCTGAGTCGAAGCAGTCAAGTTGAAGATTGCAGAAGTTGACTGAAGGACAAACTGAAGAATCAGCTTTATTGCAACTAAGTGTCGAAGAGAAGTCTCATTCAAGTACCAAAAAGCTGTCTCAGTCAGTAGACTGACAGCTAAGTCACTCCCAAAGTTTGGAGAAGACTCACAAAGGGGTTCATCAGCAAAAAGGACTCAAGAAAGTTGAAGATGTCCCTTGATAAATAAAGTCAAAACATTACTGAAAGAGAAAAGAAGACAGACTGCAACCTTAAAGCTGTTTTGCTAAAAGAGTGCAAAAGGATGGAAACCAATGAGATGCCGTGTTTTGGGAAAACCTGCAAAGCATTAAACCAAGGTTGGGTCAACATCAATTGTTGTATAATAAGACAAGCCAACGACCATGAAGTGGAGTTTGAAAATTTATCTATCTCTTCAACGAATACATCTTTGATTTTCCATTATAAAAGGCCGAGGAGTTCATTAGGGAGAATACGTCACAATACCTGAAATATTCAAGCAATCTGAGCAAAGAGCAAAACACTCTCAATCAATACACTCAATCCTCAATCCTAAAATTTGAAGACTATCTAACCAACACTTTCAATGAAGGAAAGAAAAGCTTCAAGCTGTTGAAGAGGAACTTGTTTGAAAACAAAGGGGTCTGCACATCAACGGATTGAAGGAAGTGCATTAATGTTCAAGTTAGAACTAGGATTTGGATTCGTTGGAGGGCTTCGTGATCAAATCCAAGAATTCGAAGGAGCTGAAGTAGCAGGACAACTGTCTTGTGAAGAGCTGAGTCCCATGAGTGAAGCCAACTGGGTGGTCAAGGCTTGCTCGTACTGTTTATCCTTTTTGTAACTCATTGTTGCATTAGTAGATTACCTCCAGGGGTTGGAGAAGATTGGAGTAGAGGAATTACCCTATCCTCGAACCACTATAAAATATCTCTGTGTCTATTTACTTTCAGCCTTTTTTTCTTGCATATTATTACTGTGCTGATTGACAAATTTGCTAAGTCAACTGATAATAACTTAACTAAAACAAGTGTTGTAAAACATATTTCAACTTAAAGGTGTAAGACTTCCACTGTAAAACCAAGTTAGCTATATTTTTAGAAGAGCTCACTTCACTCAGCTGAGTTACTCTATCAACAACTTAGTCGAGTCTCTTGAGTGGTTAACGCTACTGTTGAGGTTGAACTAAACTCTTATTTAAGATCAAAAATCAAAAATTGTTTAAGTCTATTTAACCCCCCTTCTAGACTTAACACAAACACCTCTTGAGACCTACACAATTAGATGTTTTGTAAATTGTAGTGTTAATGAATGGTTGGATTGGGTTGAAGAAGGCTAGAAAATTTGAATACATCTGGCTGAATTGTTGAGAAATGGATTTCCCATTGTGTAGTGAGATCTTGCCTTATGGTTATATGCTTTGTTGAGGACAAGTAAAATTCTAAGTAGAGGTGGTTTGATAAGTGTTCTTTTATACATATTTTGATTAGTCATTTTAGTTGGGTTTAGGGTGTTTTATCTTTATTTACATAGATTGTTGCATGTATCTAATTCGTATCACAACGGGGTGTTTTTAATGATGTAGGTCAAGAATATGGACCAATTTCAGATCGATTTTGGGTGATGGGTGCACATTATATAGTGATCGAGTTAGATAGATGTAAGGAAAATCGAAAACCCATGCCAAACTCGTCGAATTAGGACATTTTGAGCAGAACATGGGTAGGTGTGTTTGGTAACACACCTGTGTCGGAGGCTGAAAGCTAGAGGCAAAGCCAAAAAAATAGTGCAAAACACCGTATGGCCATGTTCTTTAACACGGTTGTTTATCATTGGGTGGATCTCAATTGTCGTATGAAGCATGACCTGACCGTGATACGTGAAATGTTTTCGAGCATGGGTTAGCCATGTTCTGAAGCACACCTGGGTTGCACGTCTTATTTTATGATTTTCATGTTATTTTATTTTCGTCTGCAATTTTGGGGGGTATTTTCGTCAAATTGGACGGGAACTGTAGAAGGGAATTTCTAGTGCTCAATCTATCAACTTTCATGCCAAATTTTACAACACATCACGGAAAAAGTCTTAGAGACTTCAAGATTGAAAAAGACTTGTGGAGAAGACTTACACCATCATCGCATAATTTAGTAGTAGAGTTTTATTTTGATTTTTTGAAACAGAAACTCAAGTACTCGTGTTTATTTCTTCCAGTGATTCTTGTTTAGTTTGTGTTTTTGTCATCAAATTCATCATGTACTAATTTGTCAAGTGTTTGGGTGTGATGAACCGTAAAATGAATTTTTGATTAGAATTTGAATATTTTGATACTATTATTATGCTTTCATGCGATTCGCTTATGTTATTATTTATTTATTCGAATTGATATTTCCGGTATATTGATTTGAAGTTTATTTTCACACTTGATAATCGAAAGAGTCACGGTGGAATAGAATCATTATAAGTGAAAGGAGTTTCATGTAATCCTAGAGATAAGATAACATAAATCTTCCGAATTAGGGTCAAACCTAATGGGGCGATTCAGAATTCATTAATGGAATCTTAGGAGTTTTAACTCAAAGGAGATTTCAGTTAATCAACTTAAGATTATAAGTTATTCGTCTTGAGAAAGAGTTTAACTTAATTTAGAAATTCTTAAGGTCCATGAAGCATGAAATTATATTAAAGAGATGGTTAGAACTTAAGGGATGAATGTTGAATTTGTTTTGTTAATATCACAAGTCGTTCTAGGAAGATTTACATTCCAACACGTTTCAACCATTGATCTTTTACCCAAGTTTAATTCAATTATTCGTAGTAAATAGTTGTTTAATCAGCTTTTATTTTATGTTTATTATTCAATCAACACTTGGTAAATTATTAGGTTAGATTAGAAGAAAATAGTAAGTACTAGTAATCGTAGTCTTCGTGGGATTGACACTCGATACTTGCCTAACTAATTATAAACGATAGGTGCACTTGCCTAGACCTTTTAGAACAGCTTTCAAGCCATTAAAAAGTAATAATGAAAGTTGATTTGATATAGAAATAGTTAATAATGATTGAATAGGATAAATAGATAGAAATGTGTGATGGGGTGAATAGTGAAATTTTTGGGAAAATGTGTAAATGAGTGAATAATATATTTTCTAAAACATTTTATAAAAAATTGAAAGCATTTCATATCCAATCGCTGAATGAATCATAGGTATGCGCAGCAGAAATGATCCACGTGTGAAATATCTATGCAACTGAATCATCCTCGTCCAAGAAGAGAATATCTTGTTAGATCTTCTAGAATATTCTAAAGGGATGTGTCGGCATGTGGACGCTCGAAGATCACCTCTGACTTTTCTCTATGTTGTTTCTCCGTACTATTTTCTGTATCTGTTAGAATACTGATATCTTATCTTTTTATAATTGTATCTAATCCTAATAGAACTGGGCCTAGGGTTTTATTTAAGCCTAAGCCCAAGTATTAACAAACCTTACCCAAATATAAAAGTCCATCAACTGTGATATAGACCACACCTTTTATCTTGAGCTAGTTTAGGGATCCAACAATTATTATTAATCAAGGCTCCTAATAATTATAAAATAATTATCTAAACCGGTGCTATTCCACTAAAAGCTAGATATTGAACACCAAGATTAAAATAAAATATTAAATATTAAATGTATATTTCTCCTTTGTAAAATATCAATAATTAATTGATACAAATTTATGTCAATCAATTAATTATTTATTATCTCGACTTGAACAGTTACTCCAATGGAACAATTTATCTTTGGTGGTGACTTTTTACATCCAAGTACCGAAACATGTCAAGAGGATATTTTCGTACAAATTTCATATTTTTTATTTCATAAATATTGATAATTAAATAATCAAAATTCCCAAACTATCAAGGTGTTGGTTTGTAATAATTAAACCTTACGTATTGATAATTCAAAGAATAACAATTATGTAATTATCTATTTAAAATAAACTCAGGATTAAGAGAAATAACATAACCAATATAACTATAGATTTAATTCCCTTTTAACGAAAATTTAACCTTGATTAAATCTCCCTTGATCCAATCAATGTGAATAATTCACACCAATATTTTATAATAATATAGACAGATTATATCATAAAATATTGCAGCCTAAATAAAGTGCCCAACTTTATTTAACAACCGTGAAACCAATTCATGAATTATGAGAACCTATGATCATGCCTTCTGTAGATGTATCTATGTCACGCCCCAATTTAGTACCCAGTAAAATAGAATATCATCCAATATGGTACAATCGAAATATTCAAATTTAGGGTTACCAAGTGTTACTATCTAACTATAAACAACTAAAAACCAATATATACGAATGAGAGTCTATAACTTATTACATACAAATAATAATAAAGTTATAACTCACCTAACTATTACAAGATAAAATAGTTACAAGTTTCAAGTGTCGATGGATAAACCCTTCAAAAAGAATACGCTGAGGTCGAGTCAATCCTTGTATGGAAGTCTCATCGATCTCTGAAAAGTTATATAAAATCGTGGGGTGAGCTAAATGAGCTCAGTAGGTTGGGATAGGAGAATGCAGTATTGAGAAGCTAAAATATTTTCTTTTTGGTTGAGAGTACTTAGTGTGCCAAAAAACTATTCATGTATGCATGACAATGGTGCACAAAAGATTCATTTATCGCAATGACCAAGAACATAGAGCCATTCAATAGTGATATATTTTTTAATGCTAGCAGTGATGCAATGCATATTGCACAACAGTTAGTCAAGTACAGTAAATATTTTTCTTTTCAGATGGTAATAAATATCTAAATCTTTATAACCAATAGTAGATATATCGTTTTAAAATAAATTCGTTTTGATAAAAACAGTCAGTCAATCAATCCGTCAGCCTGAAACAAGAAACGTAGGATCAATGTTGATCGGACATCGATCTGTCCGTTCTCCTTATTCCTCCCAAGAATATTTGGCGAAGCCCGTCACCTTATCCTCCCACTAGGCTCGACGTCTCTTTAGCTATGGGCTTTTGCCCGAGATTGTCATATTCATGAATATCTTGTTCTACGACCCAAGTTCTATCGCCGTCTCTGGCCCGACCCGAAAGTGGGAGTAGGCAAATGGGTAGTCAAACAGGGATCACAGGCAACCTGTTCGATCCGTTGTCTAACCTACCCACACCGCAATGGACTCAGTCAGTCAATATTTTTGTCAAAGACATTTTTGCCCAAAGGCCAAGTCAAACAATTACAAGAGTTAGAATGCAAATGAAAATGTAAATTCAAACCATGAATGCTACAATTTATGTTTTCTTTACAACTAAATTATTTTGAAAATGGCGTATACCGTGAAATCATGAAATAGTTTAATGTCGTGATGTTAATAAAATAGCTAATGTCGTGAAATTTATGAAATTAAAAGCAAACCCAATTTCCTTTAGAAAAATGATATTTTGCCCACCTTCACTTTGATCACCAATTTCCCCAACAAATTCTTTACCCAAGCTTTCAAGATTTCCTACAATAAAATCGAACAACTATCTTTAATCCAGAAAACTCCTTGCAAGTACAAGTAAACTTTTAGAAAATTCATCATTAACTTACCCACTTATGAAATACACGAGATGAGTGTTCACTTTCACATGTGCAATCCAACAAGGTTTGGTCCCTCGATTTGCTTTCCAAGCTCACGCTTCTTGTAATTAATCCCAAAATTTGTAGCAAATTCACTAGGTAGTTTGGAGTGTTGTAAACTAATTAAGTTTGGAAGAAAATCGAAAAAAGAACATTTGATCTATCCCCTCTCGCCGTTCATGGGTTTGACCATCTCCAAAGATCGTTTCGTAGCTACATGATTGCTCGGTTGCTACTTGGTATATTTTTCTTGTCGATTTTGAGTTTGGAAGAAAATCTTGAAGAAATTTGTCCTCGCTTGTTATCCCTCCGTGTCACATTGTGAAGATGGGAAGATGACCAGATGGCTAATTGATACCGCGTGTTATGTTTGGAAGACAAGAAGTGATGGTGTGAAGGACACGTGGGTGCTTAATTAAGTGAATAAGTGTGTCTAATTGTGTGTAGAACTAAGCCCAACCGTGTCCTTCAATTAATTAGATTAATAGGCTGAAATTTGAGTGGAATTCAATGAAGGAGTGGGCTATAATTTACTTTACTGATGTTAGAAATTTTTTGATTGTGATTAGTCAATTTAGTGGCTCAAATATACACACATATTAAATAAACCAAATGAATAACCTTGAATTATCGGTGACTTAATTATAAAATCTTGACCCAAAAGTCTTATTGAGTCCTCCTTAAATCTACACAAAAGTGTTGTTCAATGCGTACAAGATCATAGGTCTCACTATGGTTGAGTTCCATTATAATTCATATGCCCTTATAGTCTCACATTGACTTCAAAAAAATAACTATTTCATAAATTACAATTCCAATTGTAAGATAAAGCCCCAGTCTATACCAATTAACTAGTCATTGATTAAAAATTATTATGAAATCGTCACATGATTAAAATCTAATTGTCAATCCCTTAATTCTATCAATATCTTTTTACTACCTTAAGAATAAATTTCTTATCAATTCCTCCTTAAGGTCGGGTGAGTAGACCTTCATAACCCTTATAACCAAATATAATAAAACCTAATTGATAATTGTACAAATGATAGCTTCATGCACCTCTTGATTATATTATACATCGTTTACATCGTCATGTATATACAAACTCAAGGTAGTAATCAAATGCTAGTGTTACGTCTGGAGTTCCTAGTAAATCACACCATTTCGAGGTTATCCGGAACATGAATGATGCTTGATTAGTATATGAATACTATTTTCAAATCGCTCTATCCTAAAATGATCGGGATCCAAACCTAAACATGACACTTTTCTAATATTAAATAATCAATAAACCAAATCAAAAATTAAGTAACCTATCACCTTAGGATATATCAAAATTATCCCAATTTAATCTTTAATACTAAGAATTTTTTTCTCCAATTTATCTCTTGACAAATAATATGAACTCCTCAACAAAATGTACAACATCGATTAAACTTATATCCATTAAAAGTTTGTAATTGAGACCTCAACTATAAAACTATAAGCCAATTTATGAGAATTTAATGATAGGAGTCTCCCGGATAAGGAGTGATAAAGTAATCTCAAATAATGGTTGTGCAAAAATGCATCTATTACCTTATTTTCATACCTACAGATCATTTATGTGGTCAATGATATACAACCCAAAGTGTGATATACAAGTAGTTATACTGTTCAAATAACCATACCGCTTATCCGGTTCCACCTACAAATTTCTAAGCCATGTTCAATCAAGAACTCAACAATCAATTGCATCTTTTGCAACTCTTCTTTAAGACTAATGTTAAATGGAAAATTCCTAATAAACCATTTTACAAAAATCTTAACAATAGGAGTCTCCCTAGATAAAGCCTCAATCGCAATCTTAATTTTTTTTTCCTATCTGTAAGTAAAGACATCGAGTATTCTGAACATACATATGCAAATCATATACCTTTGATATTATATTAATATTCACTTTGTCCTTTCTGAGAAACGTAGCTAATATGGTAGTATTCCAAACAATTCTTTCTAACCTAGTTCTATAATACCAGTGATCATAACTTAAGTGATCATAACTTAAAGGCATTTAATGGCGATGACCCATCACAAAAGATATATATATATATATATCTCACAAAATGGCAAGGTTTTACCTAAACGGTTCGCTCTAGGTCTTCCTCGGGTACCTTTTGGGGTATTTTTATTATTATATAAATAAATAGTAAATGAAGAATTTACACACGTAATAAAAAATTATTGCATCCTAAATCAAAATTACTACAAAATTAAGCAACATCGTATTCTTACCAACTTATAGTAGTTGCCTTACCAGGGTTACATCCAAAATTCCTAGCATACCACTCTAGTTCCAAGGTCATTCCTAAGTACAAACGATATTTAAATTAATATAATACTCATATGATCAACTTAATATGCATGTTATTTTTAAATCAGTACTTCATAAGGGATGATCAAGGTCTAAATCTAACATAGACTATATACGAACCTTAGCTAACTAATGAACCAAGTTAACCCTTAATGTCAAAAAGTAATAACAAAATATCACCTCCTCTTGATAATTAACATTAAAATTCTTTAATAAAATGTCATAATCAAATGAACTTTATGCCCATATCCACTAGATAGTGTCAAACCATTGGAGTCATCAAAATTCACTAAACCAAATGTCCATAACATCTTGTTAAAATTCCACGAGTATCCAAAATAATATCTTTCATTTGTTCTCAGTTTCGTTTGATCATAGTTCGTAACTTATAACTATTTATCCCGGTGTATCCTGGTGCAACCAATAAACTAATCCAATGCCCGTAAAAAAATAATTCACCAATATTTCATCACAAATTCCCAAAGTCATCAAATCCTTAACGCTATCTAGTTGGGGTAGCACGATCACAAACCGAAGATCTTACCTGGGTCGACTTAGGTATAGTTTTTTTACACCTAAGCCCACGATACCATAACATCACGCCCAATTTAGTACCCGGTAAAATAGAATATCATCCAATATGGTACAATCGAAATATTCAAATTTAGGGTTACCAAGTGTTACTATCTAACTATAAACAACTAAAAACCAATATATACAATGAGAGTCTATAACTTATTACATACAAATAATAATAAAGTTATAACTCACCTAACTATTACAAGATAATATAGTTACAAGGTTCAAGTGTCGATGGATAAGCCCTTCAAAAGGAATGCTAGAGTCGAGTCAATCCTTGTATGGAAGTCTCATCGATCTCCGGAAATTTATATAAAATCATGGGGTGAGCTAAATGAGCTCAGTAGGGTGGGATAGGAGAATGCGTATTGAAAAGCTAAAATATTTTCTTTTTGGTTGAGAGTACTTAGTGTGCCAAAAAATTATTCATGTATGCATGACAATGGTGCACAAAAGATTCATTTATCGCAATGACCAAGAACATAGAGCCATTCAATAGTGATATATTTTTTAATGCTAGTAGTGATGCAATGCATATTGCACTGTGATTAATCAAGTACAAGTAAATATTTTTCTTTTGATTGTAATAAATATCTAAATCTTTAAAACCAATAGTAGATATATCGTTTTAAAATAAATTCATTTTGATAAAAACGATCGATCAATCAATCGTCGATCAACAAACAAGAAACGTAGGATCAATGTTTATCGGACATCGATCTGTCCGTTCTCCTTATTGCTCCCAAGAATATTTGGCCGAAGCCTGAGTCACCTTATCCCTCCCACTAGGCTCGACGTCTCTTTAGCTATGGGCTTTTGCCCAGAGATCGTCATATTCATGAATATACCATTCTACGACCCAAGTTCTGTCGCCGTCTCCGGCCCGACCCGAAAGTGGGAGTAGGCAAATGGGTAGTCAAACAGGGATCACAGGCAACCTGTTCGATCCGTTGTCTAACCTACCCACACCGCAATGGACTGGACTCGGTGAATATTTTTGTCAAAGACATTTTTGCCCAAAGGCCAAGTCAAACAGTTACAAGAGTTAGAATGCAAATGAAAATGTAAATTCAAACCATGAATGCTACAATTTATGTTTTCTTTACAACTAAATTATTTTGAAAATGGCGTATACCGTGAAATCATGAAATAGTTTAATGTCGTGATGTTAATAAAATAGCTAATGTCGTGAAATTTATGAAATTAAAAGCAAACCCAATTTCCTTTAGAAAAATGATATTTTGCCCACCTTCACTTTGATCACCAATTTCCCCAACAAATTCTTTACCCAAGCTTTCAAGATTTCCTACAATAAAATCGAACAACTATCTTTAATCCAGAAAACTCCTTGCAAGTACAAGTAAACTTTTAGAAAATTCATCATTAACTTACCCACTTATGAAATACACGAGATGAGTGTTCACTTTCACATGTGCAATCCAACAAGGTTTGGTCCTCTGATTTGCTTTCCAAGCTCACGGCTTCTTGTAATTAATCCCAAAATTTGTAGCAAATTCACTAGGTAGTTTGTAGTGTTGTAAACTAATTAAGTTTGGAAGAAAATCGAGAAAAAACAGTTTGATCTATCCCCTCTCGCCGTTCATGGGTTTGACCATCTCAAGATCGGGCCAGAGTAGCTACATGATTGCTCGGTTGCTACTTGGTATATTTTTCTTGTCGATTTTGAGTTTGGAAGAAAATCTTGAAGAAATTTGTCCTCGCTTGTTATCCCTGCCGTGTCACATTGTGAAGATGGGAAGATGACCGGATGGCTAATTGATACGCGTGTTATGTTTGGAAGACAAGAAGTGATGGTGTGAAGGACACGTGGGTGCTTAATTAAGTGAATAAGTGTGTCTAATTGTGTGTAGAACTAAGCCCAACCGTGTCCTTCAATTAATTAGATTAATAGGCTGAAATTTGAGTGGAATTCAATGAAGGAGTGGGCTATAATTTACTTTACTGAGTGTTAGAAATTTTTGACGTGATTAGTCAATTTAGTGGCTCAAATATACACACATATTAAATAAACCAAATGAATAACCTTGAATTATCGGTGACTTAATTATAAAATCTTGACCCAAAAGTCTTATTGAGTCCTCCTTAAATCTACACAAAAGTGTTGTTCAATGCGTACAAGATCATAGGTCTCACTATGGTTGAGTTCCATTATAATTCATATGCCCTTATAGTCTCACATTGACTTCAAAAAATAACTATTTCATAAATTACAATTCCAATTGTAAGATAAAGCCCGATCTATACCAATTAACTAGTCATTGATTAAAAATTATTATGAAATCGTCACATGATTAAAATCTAATTGTCAATCCCTTAATTCTATCAATATCTTTTTACTACCTTAAGAATAAATTTCTTATCAATTCCTCCTTAAGGTCGGGTGAGTAGACCTTCATAACCCTTATAACCAAATATAATAAAACCTAATTGATAATTGTATAAATGATAGCTTCATGCACCTCTTGATTATATTATACATCGTTTACATCGTCATGTATATACAAACTCAAGGTAGTAATCAAATGCTAGTGTTACGCCTGGAGTTCCTAGTAAATCACACCATTTCTGAGGTTATCCCGGACATGAATGATGCTTCAGTTAGTATATGAATACTATTTTCAAATCAGCGCTCTATCTGAAATGATCAGGATCCAAACCTAAACATGACACTTTTCTAATATTAAATAATCAATAAACCAAATCAAAAATTAAGTAACCTATCACCTTAGGATATATCAAAATTATCCCAATTTAATCTTTAATACTAAGAATTTTTTTTTTTTTTCTCCAATTTATCTCTTGACAAATAATATGAACTCCTCAACAAAATGTACAACATCGATTAAACTTATATCCATTAAAAGTTTGTAATTGAGACCTCAACTATAAAACTATAAGCCAATTTATGAGAATTTAATGATAGGAGTCTCCCCGGATAAGGAGTGATAAAGTAATCTCAAATAATGGTTGTGCAAAAATGCATCTATTACCTTATTTTCATACCTACAGATCATTTATGTGGTCAATGATATACAACCCAAAGTGTGATATACAAGTATTTATACTGTTCAAATAACCATACCGCTTATCCGGTTCCACCTACAAATTTCTAAGCCATGTTCAATCAAGAACTCAACAATCAATTGCATCTTTTGCAACTCTTCTTTAAGACTAATGTTAAATGGAAAATTCCTAATAAACCATTTTACAAAAATCTTAACAATAGGAGTCTCCCTAGATAAAGCCTCAATCGCAATCTTAATTTTCTTTTTCCTATCTGTAAGTAAAGACATCGAGTATTCTGAACATACATATGCAAATCATATACCTTTGATATTATATTAATATTCACTTTGTCCTTTCTGAGAAACGAAGCTAATATTGTAGTATTACAAACAATTCTTTCTAACCTAGTTCTATAATACCAGTGATCATAACTTAAGTGATCATAACTTAAAGGCATTTAATGGCGATGACCCATCACAAAAGATATATATATATATATATCTCACAAAATGGCAAGTTTTACCTAAACGGTTCGCTCTAGGTCTTCCTCGGGTACCTTTTGGGGTATTTTTATTATTATATAAATAAATAGTTAATGAAGAATTTACACACGTAATAAAAAATTATTGCATCCTAAATCAAAATTACTACAAAATTAAGCAACATCGTATTCTTACCAACTTATAGTAGTTGCCTTACCAGGGTTACATCCAAAATTCCTAGCATACCACTCTAGTTCCAAGGTCATTCCTAAGTACAAACGATATTTAAATTAATATAATACTCATATGATCAACTTAATATGCATGTTATTTTTAAATCAAGATTTCATAAGGGATGATCAAGGTCTATATCTAACATAGACTATATACTAACCTTAGCTAACTAATGAACCAAGTTAACCCTTAATGTCAAAAAGTAATAACAAAATATCACCTCCTCTTGATAATTAACATTAAAATTCTTTAATAAAATGTCATAATCAAATGAACTTTATGCCCATATCCACTAGATAGTGTCAAACCATTGGAGTCATCAAAATTCACTAAACCAAATGTCCATAACATCTTGTTAAAATTCCACGAGTATCCAAAATAATATCTTTCATTTGTTCTCAGTTTCGTTTGATCATAGTTCGTAACTTATAACTATTTATCCCGGTGTATCCTGGTGCAACCAATAAACTAATCCAATGCCCGTAAAAAAATAATTCACCAATATTTCATCACAAATTCCCAAAGTCATCAAATCCTTAACGCTATCTAGTTGGGGTAGCACGATCACAAACCGAAGATCTTACCCTGGGTCAGCTTAGGTATAGTTTCTTTTTACACCTAAGCCCTGATACCATAACTGTCACGCCCCAATTTAGTACCCAGTAAAATAGAATATCATCCAATATGGTACAATCGAAATATTCAAATTTAGGGTTACCAAGTGTTACTATCTAACTATAAACAACTAAAAACCAATATATACAGCGAGAGTCTATAACTTATTACATACAAATAATAATAAAGTTATAACTCACCTAACTATTACAAGATAATATAGTTACAAGGTTCAAGTGTCGATGGATAAGCCCTTCAAAAGGAATCTGCTAGGTCGAGTCAATCCTTGTATGGAAGTCTCATCGATCTCTGGAAAGTTATATAAAATCGTGGGGTGAGCTAAATGAGCTCAGTAGATTGGGATAGGAGAATGCAGTATTGAAAAGCTAAAATATTTTCTTTTTGGTTGAGAGTACTTAGTGTGCCAAAAAATTATTCATGTATGCATGACAATGGTGCACAAAAGATTCATTTATCGCAATGACCAAGAACATAGAGCCATTCAATAGTGATATATTTTTTAATGCTAGTAGTGATGCAATGCATATTGCACAACTGTAATTAATCAAGTAAAGTAAATATTTTTCTTTTCGATTGTAATAAATATCTAAATCTTTAAAACCAATAGTAGATATATCGTTTTAAAATAAATTCATTTTGATAAAAACAATCGATCAATCAATCCGTCATCCAAACAAGAAACGTAGGATCAATGTTTATCGGACACACGATCTGTCCGTTCTCCTTATTGCTCCCAAGAATATTTGGCCAAGCCCGGTCACCTTATCCCTCCCACTAGGCTCGCGTCTCTTTAGCTATGGGCTTTTGCCCGAGAGATCATCATATTCATGAATATACCATTCTACGACCCAAGTTCTCCGCCATCTCCGGCCCGACCCAAAAGTGGGAGTAGGCAAATGGGTAGTCAAACAGGGGATCACAGCAACCTGTTCGATCCGTTGTCAACCTACCCACACCGCAATGGACTCACTAGTCAATATTTTTGTCAAAGACATTTTTGGCCAAAGGCCAAGTCAAAACGATTACAAGAGTTAGAATGCAAATGAAAACATAAATTCAAACCATGAATGCTACAATTTATGTTTTCTTTACAACTAAATTATTTTGAAAATGGCGTATACCGTGAAATCATGAAATAGTTTAATGTCGTGATGTTAATAAAATAGCTAATGTCGTGAAATTTATGAAATTAAAAGCAAACCCAATTTCCTTTAGAAAAATGATATTTTGCCCACCTTCACTTTGATCACCAATTTCCCCAACAAATTCTTTACCCAAGCTTTCAAGATTTCCTACAATAAAATCGAACAACTATCTTTAATCCAGAAAACTCCTTGCAAGTACAAGTAAACTTTTAGAAAATTCATCATTAACTTACCCACTTATGAAATACACGAGATGAGTGTTCACTTTCACATGTGCAATCCAACAAGGTTTGGTCCTCTGATTTGCTTTCCAAGCTCACGGCTTCTTGTAATTAATCCCAAAATTTGTAGCAAATTCACTAGGTAGTTTGTAGTGTTGTAAACTAATTAAGTTTGGAAGAAAATCAGAAAAGAACAGTTTGATCTATCCCCTCTCGCCGTTCATGGGTTTGACCATCTCCAACATCAATTTCGTAGCTACATGATTGCTCGGTTGCTACTTGGTATATTTTTCTTGTCAGATTTTGAGTTTGGAAGAAAATCTTGAAGAAATTTGTCCCTCGCTTGTTATCCCTCTGCCGTGTCACATTGTGAAGATGGGAAGATGACCAGATGGCTAATTGATACCGCGTGTTATGTTTGGAAGACAAGAAGTGATGGTGTGAAGGACACGTGGGTGCTTAATTAAGTGAATAAGTGTGTCTAATTGTGTGTAGAACTAAGCCCAACCGTGTCCTTCAATTAATTAGATTAATAGGCTGAAATTTGAGTGGAATTCAATGAAGGAATGGGCTATAATTTACTTTACAGTGTTAGAAAATTTTTGACTGTGATTAGTCAATTTAGTGGCTCAAATCAAAATAATGACTATAGAATGATTCAAGAAGGTTAAGAAGTGGATAATAAAGGATTCTCTACTTTGGTTCAAGATTAAACTCATGCAACTAAAATTAAATCCTTAATTCGAATTTGTCAAATAACCTTAAGAAAATCTCCACTACATTCTAATTGTTCTCATTTAATTGCTAATGACTCCAACTATAAGAATCTCAAATCTAAATCTAACAAAGTTAGAGTATCACTATTTACTAAAGTTTAATCTTTCAAACTATATTAGTAAAAGTATTTACTAAAATTATTAAAGTACCAAACTAATCATACAAAATCATTAAATAATATTAAATCTAGCGCAGATATTATAATGTCAAGATTTATACCGCTATTTCAAATACGGGGTCTCACAATCTACACGATCATATACTACATAATTAATCTGGACCTTTTTCATATAACAATGTGCATATAAAAAATGAATAATATATTTCAGAATAACAAATGACATAATATAATATTTTTCTTGCGTCTAGAGCATAAAACTAACAATCGCAGCCTTAGGTTGCGAAATGAAATTCGAACATTGATTCGACCTACCTACACCAGTTCTGCCTCACCTTATGAAGTAATTGAAAATTAGTGGAATTCCATGGGCTTAATTTGATACAAAAAACGCAGGAGAAGACAAGAGGAAAAGAAGAATTCTAACCATGAGTATAACTTTAATGTCGTTGGTGGTCAAACGAAGTTCAAGTTTATCATCCTGAAATTTCGTAAACAACATCTACCAGATCTTCATGTTTTTCGCTCTCACACGCTTCATATCATTATTGGCTTTTATGTGCTCATGGATGATTCCTTCAAGTATCCTATATAATTCTTGGTGTAACCTTATCAATCGCTTCCTCATTCTACTCATTGTTTGAACCAAATCGATTGAAGGATACAGATCAACAATATGAAAGCTAATTTCAACTTCTTAGACTATCGGTAGTAACGTTTCTTGTTACTTGGTTTTATTCTGTGCGCGCCCTTGAAATAATATCATAAGTTAAAAATAAAATTTCTCCATTAAATTGATAGGCAATTTGGGATCATGTGAAGCTATCTGCCTGGTGAGATCTATAAACACGTTTTCTCTTAATGGTCGGAATGATTGAACACGTTTTATGCTCAAAAGCTCCAATTCTGATTTTCCTTAGCATTTGTCTCCATTAATCATCGTATTTAACCAATACTAATGCTCGTGCAACCATAACATATGATCTTAGCTACGAGAGTCAAGGATGTGAGGCGAGTTTATATCATGAGTTTTCATCACTTTTTTTTTGCGTCGGCCGATAAAAAACAACAAAGAAAACGTTGACGAGTTGAAGGTTCATCCACGGCCCGTGTTTCGAGGGTAAGTGATGTAGCGGTGGAGCACATAACTAATGAGATTGAGCATGTTTCCAATCAAAGGAAAATTCCATGGCCCTCTAAATAAATTTGGAATTGTTTTTTTGGTTTTGAATTTATTTCCGAGTTTTAAGAAACAAGTATCAGAAGGGATGGCAATTGGATCTCGATGAGGTTAAGAATTAAGAATTAAAATATTTGGATTATGTGCAACGCACGTAAACCTTATTAGTTAACTATTGTTTTCAGTGTTACAGAAAGGGAAAGAACCTTCTAGATGGCTTACAAAAATAGAAAAAAAAATTACAACTTAAACAAAACCTAGTTATTATAAGTCTTGAATGCATTCCAACTAGAGTAGTCTGAATATTAGAACTTGAAAGCCAAGTCGAGGAAGACTTAAATGCAAGACAAATACTTCCTAAATAGTGTTCATGGTTTGACGTAATGTCCATAAAGATAAAACAATTTACGTCTTTTGTATAGTAGCACCACTAACACAAAATCCCATCGAACTAGAATTTGTGAGAAGACTGGTTTGCTTGACTCAGAAATGCATAAAGAAAGATGCAACTAGAGATTTCATGACATTTGGGATAACATCCACTAAATAGAATAACTTTCTGCAGAAACTATGGGCGCGATTGGATGTGAGGGAGATTCTATTCTCGTTCCGCTGGAGAATTTTTTTTGACCAAACATACGATTGTTTATGAAAATTTTCAAAAAATATACTATTATCTCACTTTCACTTTTTCTCATTTTTTATCTTATCAATCACATCTACACATTTTTTTCACAAAAAACTAAACATTATTACACATTCTCCTACAAATTTCACTATTTACTCACTCACACATGTCTAACTACCAATTATATCCAATAATTATTTTACTATTTTTAAATCAAATCAACTTTCATCATTATTTTTTCATCTCACATCCAATCACACTCTCAAAATTCATCTTTTGTATTCCAAAAGTTTTTTTCACCACTATTCTCTAGCAAAATGAAAATTTTCAAAATGAAAGCATATCCAATCACGCCTATATATTATTCTCTCTCTCTCTCTCCCTCTCCCTCTCTCTACCTACCTCTCCGAACTTGAAATGTAGCCTCAACCTATATAAGACAACTATTCCCAATACTTGCAGCATGAATACTGATAAAGAGTGGGCATTTACTAAATCAGATATAACCTCCAGCAGTTACAAGCCACATCATGACCACTATTTCGGAGTTACAAACTCCAATAGATACATACGAATCTGGACACCTGCAATGTCAAGATCCATTATATCCAACAATCACTTGAATCTAGGATAATCTCATTTTCGAGTGATAAAACTAGCTAAACTTGGACCTGGGCCCAAAGTGTAGTAACCCTGACCCATTTCAAGTACTCAAACTTTTAATAAAATGATTTACGTTACACGATATTGCAGCAAATGTCTTATTTAAATTCGAATGCTTTATTCATTCGCTTTAACCGTTTTATTCACAAATCGGGAACTGATTGTGCCCCTAAGTTTAGAATTTAGATGATTAGAATATGGTAAAGATTAGAGGTACCAATAGTATAATTTTGAGTTTTAGAATTTATTATTGGACTTATAAATTCAGACTTATTTCCTTTGGGTCACTTTAGAAGTTGAAACGGACATATTAATCATAATGAGATTATATTTGAGATTTTATTTTCGATTTTTGGGTTATGAAAATTGAGTGTGTGATTGATTAAATGATTTAATAAAGAGTAATTATGGTTCTAGTATTTATCTTTGGATTTAGGAATTTTGGAGTTTAACTTTTAATGTTATTTGATGTTTTAGATAGGTTCTTTACTTCGCGTAAAGATTAGAAAATCTATATATATTTATAATTTTTGAAATTTTGTATTATAGTTTGAGAAATAAGTAGATTTTCTACACATGGAATATAAGAGCTTTAATTAAATTTATAAGTTTAGAATTCAAGGATTTTGATTTTTTTCCAACAATTAGCAAATTACCAAACTAGCCCCAAGACATCTTATCTTTGAAATATCTTTACCATCACCCTTTTTGGTCACATATTTTCCACACATTGCTTTGTAGGTTAAGAAAAGCTCTTGAAGGTAGCATCCCTTCCATCTTCAATTTATACTCTTTTCTTAATCATTTTCATAGAAATCCAAGGTTTATGTAGTAGAAGCATTCTTTAAGTTAGTAGATAAATATTGATGGATTATGTGATGAAAAATGATACAAAAGTTTGGCGTTTTTAAGTCTAAATTTTAGCCTTATTACTTTTAGGAGATGAAATTTTGTTCCATTTAATTTTATTGTAGTGTTGTTAATCATGTTAAAATGAGTAGAAGAATTCTAGTTTCATCTTTTTCTTCTTTTGTTTTTCTCAGACAGATTATGTCCCTATATTTCTAACTTTATTTTGAATATTTCTGGTTCTCAATTTGATAAAATGTCCATAAAAATTTGATTATGAGATAAAGGTTTATTTTGAATGTTGGGGATGAGTGTAATATGTACTTTTTATGAAGTGAACTCAAGCTTGGGATTCAATGTTGATAGATAGGGTTTATAGTGATTATTTTGATGAAATAAAAGTTTGAATTAACTTGATTTAGAAAAGGAGATGAATCCATGTGATTTTGAGATGTGAATATTTTGGTCATTAGCTTTGAGGGCATTTTGGACATTTCACTAGTGATGTGAAATGGAGTTGAGTGAAAGCCACACCTAAGGCGATGTTGAGACCATTCTCTTGCCTCTAAAACAAGGGAAAAATATTGGGATATTTTCTAAAGGTTTATTATACTTAGATATTTTCCATGATTTTGGGAAAGTTTTCCAAACAATATATATATATATATATATATATATATATAAAGAGAGACTATCCTTAGAATAGTAACCTTAATATTTTCCCGCCTAAATTACATTACTAAAATTAGCAATAAAATTATATTAAATAAGAAATAATAAATATTTGGGATTTGATTATTTTTTATAGTCAACTTTGTTTATATAAATTACTTTTTAAATTTATATAAAAGAATAATATTATGTAAAATGAACTTTTAAATCTATGTGTACCGCATTAATTATTATATTTGTCTTTTTTTCTTTTTTTTAAACTTAATAACGTTTTTGTTTTTAACTGTTTTTGACTTATAATATATCTAATTAATCATCTTTTTACGATCTTAAATTTGACAGCAATATTGCATATATACAATAAAAATAAACATAATCAATAAGAAATTTAAGATATATTTATCATTATTTTATAATGAACTTTTAAAATTATGCATTCGTGCGATTAGACATTAATTTGTATATTAATGTATTTTGACTATTTATGATATATGTATAGTTGTTATTTGGGCATAACTCATATCTTCATAATTATATAGAATTATATTTAAGTTTATTAAATTAAATTAAAAAATACTTATTTTAATTGAAGAAAATATCTCAAAATATGTATCTAAATGTTATGTATATTACATATATCCATACATAGCATTATATATATATATATGTAAGAAAAAATATTTTTTTATTTAATATAAAATTATTTTGATATTCAACTTTCAAAGTTGTACGATGATCATATTAGATATAAATTTTATGTTTGATATTTTTGTGATATATGTGTATATATGTAAGAATAGAATAGTTTTTATTTTTTTGAAATGTATCATATTTTCCTAAACTTATGTTGTTAAGTTCAAAATATGTTTTTGGTTTGATCCCTTTGATAATAATGACTATTGTTCTTAACCCTAAAAAGTATTAGAATTCAAAATGAGTTTATTATTGATTGTACTGAAAATACAATGTATTAAATATTTAAAAACATTGGGCAGTTAAGACTTTTTTCAAGTGTTTACTTTCTTATAGATAAACATGCTCTATAAATAGATACAATTCACACTCACAAAATGTGTTATCAACTAAATTTTTGTATTTAAAGAGGTTTTTTCATAGTTTGTAATAATTTTATTTTTCTATAATTTAATTGATGATTTGTAATCAAATTAACTATCTTTATTTTTTAATTATCTATTGAAATTTTAAACCTTTTACAAATCACTACATATTATTTTTATAAATTAAAGTTCGTGCATCGCATGATCTGAAACATACCAAATATGAGAACTTGAATAGAGAAACGTAATTAGAAAATCCAAATAATACAATACAAACCGCACAATAATATTTCAAAAAAAAATAAAAATTGATTTAACAATATGAATAAATAAAATTTTTGCACATAGTTCTCATATATATGTATTATTTTTTAATTTATTGCACGATTGACTTTGGAAAAATCTCTGCCTCCAATTTACATATATGAACAACTTTTGAATATAATTTTGCATTCGAATTAACTACTACAATCTTGAAAAAAAGCATGGCACCAATTTTCACCCTTATTAAGAATCTAAATATGACTAAAATGGAATGTGCGAAGAAGATATACCTTGTGTGATTTTATGAAAAATTAGTTTTCGAAAATGGAATACAAATACATATTTTTAAATGTATCTTTTCCCATGATTCTAAGGATGATATTTTTTTCTTTTTGACTTCATCAATAAAAAATATTAAATAATATTTATCACGTATTGTCTGATGCTATTTTAAAGTTATTACAATGCATGAGATATAACACATAGAAGTATTAGGATAATACACATGTCACAGCACAAAACGAAAACCTCACAGATATTAATGATGATTAAGTTGATGACTAGTTGATTAATGAGGATCAAGTTTGATTATAGACTAAGAAATGATGCTATATGTATTATCATGGTTAAGTTTAATATATTAATTATAATAATATTAATTATTGGAATAATGATACGAATAATAATAGCCTTGTCCTTGTCCCTAAAACAAAGAGGGATATGGGGGATATTATTTTGACAATGATGTGACTTGGATATTTTTAGCTACTTAAAGTTGGTGATGATTGAATATGATGACTAGTTAATTAATGAGATTTAGATGTTAATATTAAACTATTTATTTAATACTTAGCCTCTTAATTATAACTATGCTTGATGTGTTTAACAATTAGTTTTAGTATATGTAGTTTATATGATAAGTCTTGTTTATAAAGTGGTTTAATCATATTGAATGAATGAACTAGTTGAGAATAATTTGATTAAGGTTTACCATGCTTTAACTTATTAAGATTAAATAAATATTATTGACGATAATTAGAAGACCAATTGGTTAGATTAATAATGTTAAGAATGATTATTTAGTTTATCTATAATTTTAAGGATAATAAATGATTATTGACGAATGATTCGTTTTAGGTTCCAACTGTGCGCCACACATAACACATGTCAAATCTTAAACATTTAAAATACACAACAAAGGTGGGTAAACTTTTGAATTTGTAAGCATTTTGTACTGTTGCACTGATTTGGTCGAACACGTTATCAATGTCTAAATTGAATATGATACTTCGGTGTCGGCCGACGGGCCATTAGTACTGGTAAGAGAATTACTTATCCGTACTAGAAGTAGGAATTGCACATCAGCGTCGGAAAGAGCATTACTTTTCGGTGTTACATAATAGCGTCGGATTGGAAAGTATCTTCAAGTAGAATTATTATGCAGTATAGTCGTTATTACATAGTGTAACTGCTTACGTTTCCCACTGAGTGTCATAACTCACACCTTCAAAATTATATGTTTATTTCAGATGATGTCGAAGGAGTCGATGAGTAGGGTTTTATTGTGTGGCCGTCACCGTTTCCCATCTTTCACCTTTTTAATAAATGAAAAATATTATTTTGAACTTCTATGGAAAAATAGTTCTTTGTGCTAAGCTTTTATTTTTGAATTCGGATAGTCATTTTAATAAATATTCGTGTATTTAACTTCGTCGGATAATCTTCATTTAATTTAAAAAAAAAAAATTGGGCTGCATTTTAATTATCTTATTTCGCTTCCGCGAATATTTTTATTTAACAAATAATTTTATTTCAAAGAAATGATTTTGCGATTATGCATCAAAAACCAAAAAATCGGTGATAGTTAGGTCAATACCCACTCTTTTAAAACCAAATTTCCAACAATCCTCCACATGATTGGAAATTAATGCATGTATGAACGTAGACACGCAAACTAGTCCTCAAGAAACAATATTGAATCCAAAGAGGTGGCTTGTGGCTTAGAACCTTTTGTAGTCAATACCATCGGGTACACTAACGGCTTAGTGAATGCAATATAATGCCTTGAAGAATTCCTCCATGGTGTATACCGAGTATATTGTATTAACACAATAAGGTCTCAACAACATTGTTCTCATGTTTTGTGTCCGTTTCGGCCATGGACACTTATTTGGATTCATAAGTATTACTTTAAAGTGGTCCATTGATCGTTAAAATCTTTTACGCTAAACTGCAAGTATACGTTATAGTTTATAGATAGTGGCAAGCAAGGTTGTATTCCATATGGATTGATCTGAAGCACATAAAGTATAGCAAATTTCGTAATCCAATTTTATTGAAGCGATTGTAAAACAAAAAGTGTATCTAATTAACCCTAAAACTAGTAAACTAAAATATCTAATTATTGTAAATCATCAAACTTCACGAAATTCAATCAATCACAAAAGCAATCCTAGGACTATGATCTTAGCATACTTCATCAATATTAATTTCAGTTAGTGTTTCAAATAACCAGTTTCCGTGTATCTATTTGTATAACTCTCAATGTAGTTTATTCCCTATCCCGAAGCAAACAAACCATAGATCAATATTGAATTGCTACTCTCCATACTCAACAATCAATACCAACTCCCAAAAGCATAGAGACTTAAAGTAAATCCCCATAAACGTCATAAGCCTCCCGACTCTACTCCCGTTAATGTTATGAATTCGTTATCTAATGTTATATCTCATCTCCCAAATTATGAACTAAAAAATTAAACATGCAAATTATTGGCCAGATAATCTACAAGAAATAAGCTCACGAATTCATAAATTTATAACAAGAAATCAATTAATATAAAACTGTAGGTCCCAAGGGGTGATGAGTAAGGTTTAGAAGGGGGGTTGAATAAACCTTACCAAATTTTCAATTTAGTCCTTGTAAAATATTTTCAGAGTTTTACACAAATCAGCTTAGTCCTTGGGGGTCAGCTAGGTTGGCTTATTCAGCAAAGTTACCCACTCAACAGACTCGACTGAGCTGTTCATAATATAACTTAGTTGCTTTCAGCTAACACTTAGAATAAAAGTTGATTTGGTTTTTGTTCAGTGAAAGACTTTTCACCCTTGTTGTTTTAAACTTGTTTTGCAACACTTGTTTTAGTAATTGTTATTATCAGCTGAGTTCAGCAATTATGACTTAGCAACAGATATAAAGTATATGCAAGAATTGAAAGTTCTGTAAGTAAATAAGACACAAGCAATTTTTATAGTGGTTAGAGGATGGGGTAATTCCTCTAATCCACTCTTCTCCAACTCCTGGGGGAATTCACTAAGTAACAAGATTTTGGTTATAAAGCAGTCAACAGTCCGAGTCAGCTTCGATCATACAACCAGCTGCTCCTGGGACTCAACTTCTTCACAAAACAGTTGTCTTGCTACTTCAGCTCCTTCAGACTTTTGGATTTGATTACACAGCCTTCCAACAAGTCCAAAGCCTTTGGTTCAAACTTGAACCTTACTACTTCTCCTTCAACATTGGAGAGTGGACCTCTTTTGTTCTTTAAACAAAATTTCTTCTTCAACTGGTGAAGTAATCTTTCCATCACTGAATGTGTTGGATTGAGTTCCTACGAATTTTGGCTTGAGGATATTTTTAAAAGATTGAGAGAATTTGCAGGTTATTGCTTAACTGCTTGTATGCTTGTATAGTGTAGATTTGAAATTATGTCCGTTGAAGAGATAGACACACATTTCAAATCCCACTCATAGGTTGTTGGCTTGTCTTGTCTTTGCAAAGATTAATGAGGATCGTACCATGAATTCGATGCTCAGCCTTTCCTTAGTCTCTGCAGGTTTTTGGTACATCCCATTGGTTCCTTGCTTTTGCACTCTTTCAAAGAAAATGACTTTATTCTTTGGCGACTGACACATGCCTATTTCAAAGAAAACCTTGACTTGTGTTGACAATGAATCTTTTTTGACTTTCTTCAAGTCTTGTCACTTTGATTACCCTTTAGCATTCGATTCCAATCTTTATGGAATGCCTTTTGTCGATCGACTAACGGAGACAACTTTTCCGTCACTTGACCGATCCTTGGCTTCACACACCGGGTCTCCTCTTCGATCTTGATCGACTCTTCTATTCTTCAACTTAGCTAACTCCCGAACCTTATTTTCGCCCCTATCTATTGCGAGTTGAATTACATAGAAAATGGGGTGCCAACTTACTAATCTAAGTTTTACATGGTATTATCAAAATCTAAACATAAATTTTCCTAACAAAAACAATCAAACTTGAATTAACATGAATCCACATTTTTGAGTACGTCCTGGAATCAAAAGATTTAGCATAACATGATTGTTTGTAAATCCTTAGACAAACATGTAAACGAAGAGTTAAACATGGAATTAAGAACGAAACAAAAACATCCAGACTATGATGATGAAATCCTCTTGAGTAGATGGATCCGTCTTCACAATCTCAAACCTTCTCGCCTTCGTGGTTGATAGAGGTATCACGTTGTTCTTTGTTGTAGCCGTCTCCTTTCTCTCTATGTTATTCTATTTCTCCCAAGTGTGTTATATCTTACTTTAGGGTTAAGTGTCTCTTTTGTAGTTTCCTTTCGGGATCCCCTTTAGAGTCCTCGCGAAATAAGAAAATAAAATCCACAGCGCGTAGCATTTGACACGACCGTGTCAATTCACATGGTGAGGTCGTGCGAAGCATCTTTAGTCTCTGTAAAGTGCACAACACACCTGACACGGTCGTGTTATTTCACACGACCCAGTCGTTTGACTTGCAATCAGTAATTCCTTTCCTGCACACTCACACGGTCGTGTGGTTTTCACACGGGCAGGTCGTGTGAGCTTGATTTCCTTGTTTTCTTTGCATCTTTGTTCATCCCTTGGATTTTGACATTTTGGTCCTGGTCGTTCTACTGATATCCTTTCAAATATAGCTTTGTTTCCTACAAAAATACACAAATATCCACATTATCACATTGAACAATAGAAACTAACCTAAATACACTTAATATCCATGCAAATGTATCAATTATATGCCTAAATATACATGTAAATGCATGCATATTTCACACTTATCAAGTCTCCCCAAACATAAACCATTGATCGTCCTAGAGTAAAATAAGAAAAATAATCACATGCAATGGGGTAAATTACTCAACACAATACAACAAATACAAAATCTCATTAAGATCCATTCATTAGCAAAATATGTAACTTATTCTCAAAGCAAATAAAGACGTGTATTCTCTCAAATCAATTCAATGTTGCAGAACTACCATAAGCTTGCAGATCGTCTCATATCTCTACCACTCAAGTGTGCATAATTTAAGAATAAAAAAGGGCTTTCTCATTTGGTTGTAACGAAAGCTCTTTGGTTAGGGTAGGAAAAATATGGTTAAATAACTCAACTTGAGCAAATAGAACTATAAATACTAACCACTTCAAATCACCAATCCACTATATCTATGAAGTATTCACTTGTTATTTCGATTTCACTCCAAACTTCTTATTTCACCCTTTTTCTTCTGTTCATTCTTTGGCATTTGCCTTCTTTGTTTTGCCTTAAGCTCGATTTTCACGATTTTTTATGAGCTCGATTTTTTAGTTATTTTTCTTAGAGCTACTCTTCTTCATCCCTCTAACCAATTGTCTTTTCAAAGTTAAACCACATCTTTCCTCAATGTTTACATCTCTATAAGCTCAAGTTTAGGGACAAAGATATGTCAAGTTATGGCTCAAAATGTGGCTAACAATAAATCAATGCTAAGGCTAAGGCTCAAATTGGCTAACTAGGGAATCAAGTGTTCATAGGTAGGCTTTTAGGATAAATAGGCTTAAACAAAATATTTAGCCATAAATTATCTTCAAAAATTGCACACACATGTGGTTTCGACAAAGATACCAATGCAAGTTCTAGAGTTCAAACAACATGAATGACACACTCAAAAAAAATAAGACTGCATATGATAAAAGCAGTAATAGGTACAAAAGTTCACATGCTTATTTTTCGCATAATGCTAAAATACCCAACTTTCTTAATCAATACCCCATAAACAACATAAATCTTTTCTCGAACGCAATACATGCTTACTAAGTATTTGCAGTAAAGGCACACAAAAGATGATTCGTCTTAATTGTATCGCACATTTCTAGAAATTGCACCAGGTGTGCATTTGGATCCTCCACTGCTCTCCCCCCAAACTAGTTATGTGACACCATCTGAATCAACGCCAGTTTCATTTCAAAGTTGTTGGCGTTGATCGACTAGCATACAACTCCTTCATACCTGAGATTTACTTTCGGCTGGAAGTAATCTCTCACAACCCGTCTCACCGGTCTATCCGCCTCTAAACTCTATCCATTAGCATTAACCAGTGATATCAATGGATGATCTACATTTTCCCCATTATTACCATTATTCCCACGGTTCACCTCTTCTGCCATTGTCCTCAACTTTCTTCTTTTCTTGCTTCTTAACTGTTTCGCGGTTCTTTTTATTTCCAAGTCGATGGGTTCTGGCTCAACTGATGATGAACGAGTGATCATACACTATCTGCATTCACAAGATCAATTTTAAAATCAATAATAATGGTTGCTTCAATTAAGAATATTAAATTACTTATCACTATATTTATGTTGAATATTTCAATCCCCGACAACGGCCCCAAAAGCTTGATCGCTAAAATCTTGTACGCTAAACCGCAAGTGTATGGTGTAGATTATAGATAGTGGCAAGCAATGTCCAATTTTTTTGAAGCGATTGTAAGACAAAATGTGATCTAATTAACCCTAAAATTATTAAACTAAAATACCTAATTATTGTAAATCGTCAAACTTCACGAAATTCAATCAAAACAAAAGAAATCCAATGACTATGATCTTAACATGCTTCTTCAATATTAATTCCAATTAGTTTTCATAATAACCGGTTTGTGTATCTATGGTTTTAATTCTTAACTGTTGGGAAATTTATGTAATAGATTTTTATGATGCTATGTAAAACTTATATTAGGAAGTTGGCACCCCAATTCTCTTTGTGAAATCAACTATGTAATAGATAGGGCTCTATTAGCTAAGTCGAAGCAGACCAAGTTGTAGAATGTAGAAATTGACTGAAGATCAAAGTGAAGACTCTGCCATGTGTCATTTGAGTATTGCAGTGAAGGATCAGTAAAGTACCAGAAAAGTTGTTGGTCAAGATATCGACGGCTAAGACACTCCCAAATAAGTGGAGAAGACTATTAAAGGGGTTAAGCAACAAAAATGACTCAAGAAAGCTGAAGATGTCCATCGATAAGCAAAGTCAAATCTTTGCTGAAAGAGGAAACAAATGATGGCAGAGTCAAAAAAGCTATTTTGCTGAAAGAGTGCAAATATGTAGGAACCAATGGGATGCTCCTGCAAACCCGCAGAGAATCAGGAAAAGCTACAAAACATTAATACCAGGATTAGTCTACATCAAATGATGCATGATAAGACAAGCCAACAACCTTAAAGTAGTTTAAAAAATGGATCTATCTCTTCAACGGATACATTTTTCGAAAAAGGCACTATTAAAGAATGAGGAACTTAAGAGAGAGATTACTTTTGCAAGCGACAGACACATACCGCAAACATTCAAGCAATGAGCAAAATTTTCTCAAGCTATACATTCAATCCTCAAGCCTAAAACTCGAAGGAAATTGATCCTACACACTCGGTCGGGAAAGACAACTTCAAGCTGTTGAAGAGGAAACATTGTTGAAAGACAAGGGTTTTGCACATCCAAGTTGAAGGAAGTGCGGTGAGGTTCTGTTCGAACCAAAGCTTTGGACTTGTTGGAGGGTTACGTGATCAAATACAAAATTCTAAAGGAGCTGAAGTAGAAGGACAATCGTCTTATGAAGAGATGAGTCCCAGAAGCAAAACCAGCTGTGTGATCAAAGCCTAGCTTGGACTATCATCCTTTTGTAACACAGTCACTGTTACTTAGTCGATTACCTCCAGGGGTTGGAGAAGAGTGGATTAGAGGAATTACCCCATCCTCGAACCACTATAAAATTGCTCTGTGTCTTTTACATTCAAAGACATTTATTTTCTTGCATATTATATCTCGCTTTTTTGTTACACTAGTAAGGTGCACGTGCGTTGCACGTGACCTATATGTTTTTAATTTAATTAATTAATTCATTTAAACTAGTATTGAATAAAATTATATATGTTTATTATAAATGTCATTTATATTATAAAATATATTTGATTTTAAAATATAATTTGCAAGATTAAAACAAAACCTATATTAAGAATTGTGAATAAGTGTAAATAAGTTATTTTAAATAAAAACACACATGGCAAGAACTTAAATGAAATTATATAATAGAATTAAATCCAATGAGATTAAAATACTTATGAGTACAATAACCAAAAAAACTAAAATAGGTAAAAATAGAAGCATATTTGCTAGATCCATGATTTGTCTATCTCACTCATTGTTATTGTTATTAATAAAATGAATTTGTTTTTGTTTTCGGGAAAAAAATGATTTGCCTATCTCAAAGTTAAAATGGTCATCGACTAAGAAATCATATTGTGGTTGATTAAGGTAGTGTTAAAATCGAAACAAAAACCTAGATCCACGAAATTTGATATAAATTTGAGTTAATTTAGTAGTGTTCTTGATTGGATTGAAATAAATAATAAGATAGCATTCCATTGAGGTTGACACAATTTGTAGAATACAAATAACATGATGTGCTTTTCATGGATTTATGTGGCCTGGTCGAAGACTTAGTTATTCTTATAGATTTAGAATAATACATTGTATATTGCAATGAGTTAATGATTCCAAATTGGTTAAATAATTTTGTGATTTTGGTAGGTAGCATCTGTTTATTAATATTATTGGCAAATTTAAAAATTGACCTCTTGCTTTATGTGTTGGAAATTTTGGTTTTGATAAAGTGGGTGTCGACCCGACTTTGACCAATTTTTCGGTGGCTAAATATTTAATTCTGGAGGAATTAAATTATATATTATTAATCTACGTTTAAGTAGATGTTCGTAGTATTTTTATTTCTCAAAACCGAATTTGGTGAGTGAGAAATTAATACACGAAGGTAGCCACATAATTGGGCATTATGTAAAGATTATTTAAAGGGAGATGAAAGGCTTGGCATGCCTTATCCCACATGGAATACAAATCATAGTTTATCCTAGTTTATTTACTAGAAGGTGTTATTTGTTGTATAAACTATAAACACAAGTGGATGATCACAAGTGGGCCACACGCTGCCTTGCCGGCCGCCTCGGCACAGGCGTGGGCGTGGGCTTGGGCTTGGGCTTGGGCTTGGGCTTGGGCATGGGCTTGGGCTTGGGCTTGGGCTTGGGCATGGGCTTGGGCATGGGCTTGGGCATGGGCTTGGGCATGGGCATGGGCATGGGCATGGGCATGGGCTGGGCGGCGGCGGCGGCCACTTATGGGCAGGTCCAGTCCACTAAAAGTTTTGCCACTCGAAAATGGGCTTGGCCCAGATTCGAGTGACTATTGGACTGTTGGAGCCCAATGAATCTGGACATTGTAGGTGTCCAGATTCGTGTGACTGTTGGAGTTGTAACTCCTGCAGTGGTGGTCACCTGAAGTTAGCCCACTACATGACTGTTATGCAGTAGTGGGGTGTAACACCTTGGTTGTTACAAGTGATTAATGCCCACTACCCAGTTTTTTCTCCTGCAGGTGGATTGGTTGACTATATATATCATTTTGTGCATTGCAGTTTGAGCTACAGAATTCTTACTCCATAAAAAGCATACACTCATATATTCTGCATTCTGCACTAAGTCCAGCAACCAGTCTTCAGCACATTTCTAGTTCGAAGGTGCTTCTGTGTTAGTGGTGCTACTACCACACGTAAGACGTAAGCCGTTTCATCTTTGGAAGCAATACGTCAAACCGTGAGCACTAAGCGGGGACGTAATTGCTTTGCGAGAGAGATTCGTCTCGACTCGGCTTGGAAGTTCTATTAACCAGTTGTAATAGTTAGTTCAATTTCTGTAATTTTCTGTTTCTGTAATTTGCCATTTTGAAGGCATTCCCTATTCTGTAACATTGTATTCAACAATCGCAAAGCAATTATCGAACTTCACGATGGCAAGCACAAGCAGAACCCCAATCATCCCTCCTGCTCAAGCTGAGAAACCCGAAAAATTCATGGGTTTCGACTTCAAGAGGTGGCAGCAAAAAATGTTGTTCTACCTGACTACCCTAAGTCTGGCGAAGTATCTGACCGAGGACGCTCCTGTTGTTGCTGAGAACGAAACGAATGCTGAAAAATGCGCTGCGTTTGATGCATGGGGCCAGGGTGATTTCCTGTGCCGTAACTATGTCCTAAACGGACTTAGTGATGCACTTTACAGTGTGTATTGTGCTGTGAAATCCTCCAAAGAATTGTGGGAATCTTTGGAGAAGAAGTACAAAACCGAGGATGCCGGCACAAAGAAATTTGTTGTCGGTAAGTTCTTGGATTTTGTGATGGTTGATTCTAAAACCGTGATGGAACAAGTTCAGAAGTTCCAGTTGATTCTACATGAAATCTCTGCCGAGGGAATGGCTTTGCCGGAAGCATTCCAAGTGGCCGCCTTGATTGAGAAATTGCCCCCAAGTTGGAGGGATTTCAAGAATTATCTCAAACATAAGCGAAAGGAGATGGGACTAGAGGATCTGATTGTCAAACTCAGAATTGAGGAAGACAATAGGAGGATTGACTCTAAGTCCAAGCTTGTCCCTATGGAGTCAAAAGCCAACTTGATGGAGCACGGCTCGTCAAGTAACTCGAAGAAAAGGCCTAACGATAAAGGCAAGAAACCGGCAGCTGGAAAATTCCAGGGAGCTTGCTACAACTGTGGCAAACCGAACCATATGGCAAGGATTGCCGTCAGCCAAAGAAAAAGAAAACCAAACCGCAGTCCAATGCCAATGTGGTTGAAGAAAGGGAGCTGACAGAAGTTGACATGTCGGCGGTGGTGTTTGAAGCCAATTTGGTGGATAACCCGAAAGAATGGTTTGTGGATACCGGTGCCACTTTGCCATGCCTGCTCGATAAGGATGCATTCTCTTCTTACATCCCATCGACCGGAAGGAAGCTCCATATGGGGAATCACGCCTCTTCGATGTTCTTTGGCGTTGGAACAGTGGTGCTAAAAGCGACTTCGGGAAAGGAGTTGAAGCCGGAAGGATGTCTTTGCATGTCCCGGACATCCGCAAAAATCAGTTTCGGGTTCTTTGGTCAACCATGGGTTTAGACTAGTTTTTGAGTCGAAAAATTTGTACTTAGCAAATTTGGACAGTTCTTAGTAGGGGTTATCTAGACAAAGGACTGTTCAAAATGAATGTAATGATTTGACGCCGTTTTGGCGAGAATATGAATAAGAATGAATCTTCTTCTGTTTATATTCTTTGAGTGCTCTAATTTATGGCATATTAGATTAGGACATGTAAATCAATGCTATAAAAAGATTGGTAAATTTAGAATTGATTAATTTACGAAGTAAACTCACAAAGAAAATGTGAAGTTTGTGTTGAAGCTAAAATGGCTAAATTACCGTTTCATTCGGTTGAAAGGAGCACTTCACCTTTAGAGTTGATACACACCGATGTGTGTGATCTAAAATTCGTGCAAACTAAAGGTGGTAAAAAATATTTCATCACATTTATTGATGATTGCACAAGATTTTGCTACTTATACTTGTTAAGAAGCAAAGATGAAGCATTAGAGGCTTTTAAGAATTATAAAAATGAAGTTGAAAATCAACTTGGCAAATGGATTAAAATAATTCGGAGTGATAGAGGTGGCGAATATGTTGCACCATTTGAAGAACTATGTACCCGATCGGGCATAATTCATCAAACAACAACACCATATTCCTACGCTTCAACTGTTCTTTGAACGCAAAAACCGGACTCTAAAAGAGATGATGAATGCCATGTTGATAAGTTCCGGATTACCCTGCAGAATATGTGGGGGAAGGTTTTTTAACACCAACCACATATTGAATAAAATACCACTTAAAGGGAAAGATAAGACACCTTACGAATTGTGGAAAAATCGTAGTTCTCTTCTTATAAATACCTTAAAGTGTGGGGGTGTTGGCTAAGGTAGCAATACCGAACCAAAACAAGTTAAAATTGGACCAAAGACAGTTGATTGTGTCTTTGTGGGATATGCATACCAAAGTAGTGCATATAGGTTTATGATACATAAGTCGAAAATCCAGGAAATGACTAAAGGTACCATAATCGAAACAAGGAATGTTGTATTCTTTGAGGATGTCTACCCTTGTAGAGAAAAATTAGAAGTGAGTAATAATAAAAGAACTCACGAAATCGCAAGTGGTTCAACACCAATTAGTGAAGAAGGGAGACGCAGAAGAGGTCTAAGATGGCTAAGTCTTTTGGGCGATTACATAACATTTATGTTAGATGGTGAGCCAAACTCGATTAAAGGCTGTTAAGCGATCCGGATGCTCGCTCGGCAAAAGCTATCAATAGTGAAATCGAGTCCATTCGCGAGAACCATACTTGGGAGTTGGTTGATCTCCTATTTGGTCATAAAACTTTAGGATGTAAATGGATCCTAAAGAAGAAGTATAAAGCGAGATGGAACTATTGATAAGTATAAAGCACGGCTTGTAGCCAAAGGCTTTAAACAAAAAGAAGGATATGACTTCTTTGACACCTATTCTCGATCCAGGATTGCGTCTATTCGGTGCTTCTTGCGATTGCGCTTTGCACAATCTAGAGATTCATCGATGGACGTCAAGACGGCGTTTACGAATGGAGAGATAGATCTTTGAAATATACATGGAACAACTTGAAGGGTTTGTTGCACCGGCCAAGAAAAGAAGGTGTGCAAGTTAATAAGATCTTTTGTACGGATGAAACAAGCTCCGAAACAATGGCATCTTAAGTTTGACAATACGATGTTGTCAAATGGATTTAAAATCAACGAGTGTGATAAATGCGTATATGTCAAAGGGACATCGAAGCATTTGTCATAGTTTGTCTATATGTAGACGATTTGTTAATCATGGGCGTAGTCATGATACTATCATGGAGACTAAAAGAATGTTAAAGAGGAACTTTGACATGAAGGATATGGGGACTTCTTGATGTAATCCTTGGGATAAAAATCGTGAGAACTCTAATGGAATTATCTTGTCACAATCCCACTATGTGGAGAAAGTGCTCAAGAAATTCAATGCTTTTGATGATTCACCGTCAAAGACGCCATTGATTTAAGTATAAATCGGTTGCTAATAAAAGCGAGAACCAGTGGCTCGAGATGGAATACTCACGTATAATAAGCGATCGATGTACATCACAAATTGTACACGCCCGACTTGGCCTACCCTGTAAATATGTTGAGTAGGTTCACGAGCAATCCAAGCCATGAGCATTGAAAAGCGTTAACAGGGTGTTAAAATACTTGAAGTATACCTTGGATTATGGGCTATACTACTCAAGATATCCAAATTGTACTTGAAGGATATAGTGATGCTAGTTGGATTTGATTCGAAAGATTCTTATTCAACTAGTGGATACATATTCACCATTGGAGGTGGTGCGGTATCGTGGAAGTCCACGAAGCAAACGTGTATAGCTCGGTCCCACCATGGAATCACGAGTTTATAGCTTTGGATAAAGGCTGGTGAAGAAGAGTGGCTTCAAATTTTCTCGGGAAGATATTCCATGTTGGAGGTGCTGTCCTTCGCGTGATGATTCACCGTGATAGCCAAGCGGCTATAGGAAGGACAGAAGCAATATGTATAACGGTAAGTCTAGACATATTCGTCGGAGACACAATACCGTTAGACAATTGATCTCAAATGGTGTGATGTCAATTGACTACGTAAAGTCAAAAGACAATTTTGCGAGATCCTTTGACAAAAGGATCGAATCGAGATCAATTGGGTAAATTGCTAGAGGGAATGGGCCTCAAGTCCACAAAGTAAAAATAACTATCATAGTGGTAACCCAACCATGATGATTTGGAGATCCCAAGAACTTGGTTCAATGGGAAAACTAAACTATGAAGGTTATGTTGTAATACTTGGAAACAATGTTATAACCCATCCCTAGAAAGCAAAACCAAGTGTTGAAACACCCAAAGTTGTGGTGAGGCTAAGTAATTTGACTTTTAATGATTCCTACACCTCGTTGAGGTTGAGTATGGCAGGATACTCGGATAGGAGATCACCTATATAAGTGAGAAGTGCGGGCGCTTCAAAGTAACACTTATGAATCCAAAGTGGTGTCCATGGTAAAGCGGACACAAAACGTGAGAGAAGGTGATGAGACCTTATTGTGTTATCTTGTTGACTCGGTATACACCGTGGAGGAATAGTTCAAGGCATTGCGTCCACTAAGCCGCCGGTGTACCCGATGGTATTGACTACGGAAGGTTCAAAGCCATAAGCTACCTTTCGAATGCAATATTGTCTCTTGAGGACTGGTTTTGCGTGTAATACGCATTCATGCATACATTAATTTCCACTCATGTGGGGGATTGTTGGAAATTTTGGTTTTGATAAAGTGGGTGTCGACCCGACTTTGACCAATTTTTCGGTGGCTAAATATTTAATTCTGGAGGAATTAAATTATATATTATTAATCTACGTTCCGAGTAGATGTTCGTAGTATTTTTTATTTCTCAAAACCGAATTTCGGTGAGTGAGAAATTAATACACGAAGGTAGCCACATAATTGGGCATTATGTAAAGATTATTTAAAGGGAGATGAAAGGCACGCCTTATCACATGGAATACAAATCATAGTTTATCCTAGTTTATTTACTAGAAGGTGTTATTTGTTGTATAAACTATAACACAAGTGGATGATCACAAGTGGGCCACACGCGCGCGCGCCCGCCCGGCCCGGCCTCGGCCTGGGCCTGGGCGTGGGCTTGGGCTTGGGCTTGGGCTTGGGCATGGGCCTGGGCTTGGGCCTGGGCTTGGGCTTGGGCATGGGCCTGGGCCTGGGCCGGGGCGGCCCGGCCCTATTGGGCCGGGTCCAGTCCACTAAAAGTTTGCCACTCGAAAATGGGCTTGGCGGTCATTGAGTGACTATCGACTTGTTGGAGCCCAATGAATCTGGACATTGTAGGTGTCCAGATTCGTGTGACTGTTGGAGTTGTAACTCCTGCAGTGGTGGTCACCTGAAGTTAGCCCACTACATGACTGTTATGCAGTAGTGGGGTGTAACACCTTGGTTGTTACAAGTGATTAATGCCCACTACCCAGTTTTTTCTCCTGCAGGTGGATTGGTTGACTATATATATCATTTTGTGCATTGCAGTTTGAGCTACAGAATTCTTACTCCATAAAAAGCATACACTCATATATTCTGCATTCTGCACTAAGTCCAAAGAACTGAGTCTGTCAAAGACATTTCTAGTTGAAGGTGCTTCGTGTTAGTGGTGCTACTACGAAGACGTAAGCCGTTTCATCTTTGGAAGCAATACGTCAAACCGTGAGCACTAGCCGAGACGTAATTGCTTTATGGAAAAGAGATTCGTCTCGACTAAAGCTTTCCGGAAGTTTTATTAACCATTTGTAATAGTTAGTTCAATTTCGTAATTTTTGCATTTTTACGTAATTTGCCATTTTGAAGGCATTCCCTATTCGTAACATTGTATTCAACATTATGTACATTAGTTAATTAAGGCATTCAAAAATATCGTTAATTATAATAATAAACCACATTGTAGAGTAATATTTAAGGTCATGTTTGATTCAAATTGAAAGGGAAAAATAATAATTGAACTTATAACTAAATTAAAATTCTGATAATTTATGGATTATTTTCCTTATATGAATTGAAAAAGATCCCAATTAGATTTACAATCAAAATAAAAGACAATAATTCTGAAATCATGCAGTTACTTGAGGAATAAAACTTTAAACAATAAAAAATAAAAAATGGATTAACTTTACCTACGATAAGTTTGAGATGCACGATCTTCAATACAAATGCATGTTATAAAAAATTTGAGAGTTCGAATTATCGGAAAATTATACTCTAACATAGATACTACTTCACACAACACATATGACCTATGTCACAACAAAAGTTTATAGCTTTTTTTACAGGTATGTATGTAATTCAAGTTAAAATGTCGGAAAAATAATTATTAAAATGAAATAATAGCTCAGAAGAATGAAATCTAAAACTTTAACATTACCTCAAATAATCATGCTATAAATACATACGTGTTTATAAAGAATAATTGATAATTTCCATAAAAAGAACTGATGAGTATGGATTTCCTCAAATCCTAGAAAATCTTCAACATATGATTGAAAATCACACAAATAAATTACCAATTGTACGTCTATAGATAAATAAGGATATTGGTGATTAAAATTGTCAAAACATAGCACATACTCACCTGTTCCTCTAATTGTTATATTGTAAATGATTATGGTTGTTCCATCTGAAGAATGCATAATTCAAAAGAGTTAAAATGATTTAATTTCTCTTCAAAGTAACCCAACTCCTCTCCTCCACACTTCCCCACCAAAAAAGAGAATCAAAGGAAGAAGAGAAACAAAAATTGGGAAGAAGTTTTATCTTTCTGTTAATAACACTCTGCTTTCTCTCCAAAAGGCCTACAAATCTTGAACTAAACCATCAAGACATTGAGTGCTCACCCCATACCCATAAAAATTATGCAGGACGACAACATATCACATTTAGATGAAAATTAAAAAATGTATGGTCTTCAAACGAACCTCCTTCACATGTGAGCTTGTCTTGAACACTAATACATGAATTAAATACCATCTTCGAGTCTCCTTCATCCAAATGTCTTTCGCTTTTATATTGGTTTATTCTGCTTTGAGTCTCCTTCCGAATTCTTTTTTGCCTTTCGAGTGAATAAAACTTGAAATTTCTTCAGGTCTTTTGAGTATCCGTAGATTTCATTTCCGTCTGTTGGACCACTGATGTTCCGTTTTCTCTAGTATAGAGAAGCGAGAGAGCACCGAAAAGTCGCAAAATCAGTTATGTTATATATAACTGCAATTTTACCATTAAAAATGTAGACTGTAGTGATGTTCTATCAATCCAATTTTTTTATAGAAACATTCTCTTTTATTAGAGTAGATATGAAGCTAGGAATGTGTGTTAATCAAGCTAGCATATATATATATATATATATATATATATATATATATATATATATATATATATGTTCACTGATTATAACATAAACCAGTTATGGATCATCTAAAATAAAACAAACTATACAACATTGGCCATAGATATTACTCGAAATGTAGAGGCCCGATTCGAGAACCTCGTAATGTCTGAGCCGATTTTTTAAAAAGTTAAATTTAAAATTGACAACGATTTAAACATTTACCTCATCCTCCGTAGCTCGAATCTTATTTCAAATATGTTTCTTCAAAGAGTTTGTTTCTCTAATCGATTACAAAACGTAGTATAGAGAAAGAGAGAGAGAGCACCGAATAGCATAAAATCAATTACATTATATATAATTCAGTTTTACCATTGAAATATGTAGATTGTAGGGATGTTCTATCAATCTAATTTTTTATAAAAATATTCTCTTTTATTAGAGTAGATATGAAGCTAGGAATGTGTGTTACATCAAAGCTAGCACATACATCTATGTTCACGATTATAACATAAACCACATTTATGGTAAATCTAAAAACTATGCAACATTGGCCACGGGTATTACTCACAATATAGAGGCCCCGGTTCAAGTACTTGTAATGCAAGGCCGATTTTTTTTTTTTAAATAATTAAAATCGACAACGTTTTAAATATTTACATCAACCTCCGTAGCTCACGAATCTTATTTCAAATAGGTTTATTCAAAGGGTCTGCTTTCTCTAATCGATTACAAAATCGTTGTAAAGAGAAGCGAGAGAGCGCACCAAATAGTCACAAAATCGATTACGTTATGTACAATTCCAATTTTACCATTAAAATATGTGGACTGTAGGTATGTTATATCAATCCACTTTTTTATAGAAACATTCTCTTTTATTAGAGTAGATATGAAGCTAGGAATGTGTGTTACATCAGCTAGCACATATATTTATGTTCTTTGGTTATAACATAAACCACGTGATGGATCATCTAAAATAAAACAAACTATGCAACATTGGCCACGGGTATTACTCTTAATCTAGAAGCCCCGGTTCGAGTACCAGTAATACCGGGCTGAATATTTTTAAAAAAAAAAATTAAAATTGACAACGACGAAACATTTACCTCAACCTTTGTATCTCTGAATCTTATTCCAAAATAGGTTTCTTCAAAGGGTCCGTTTCTCTAATCAGTTACAAAACTGTAAAAACAAATTGAAAGGCACCGTAAAATCATTAAACCTTAATAATTGGGTTGTTTCTATTGTACAAGGCAATGATCATTCAACTAAAATAAAATCTCTTCAATTAAAGAGTAGTATCGGTTGAGAAACTGTAGGGATCTTTTAGTATTTTCCCCAAATTAAAAAGTTGTAACCGTTGGAAACTGTGAAGATCATTAGTCCATAATAACTCTTGTTTAGGTAAATTATCCAATTGCCCTTAAAATTTTGAAAGTCAAGGATAATTTAGTCCAATTGATTTTTAGCAGAAACATTGGCTCTTTTATGATAGAGATAGATTTGCTAAGTTTACTGATAATAACTAAACTTAAACACAAGTGTTGAAAACATATCTTTATCGAAGGGTGTAAGACTTCCGCTGAAAAACCAAGTCTGATGTATTTCTAAAAAGGTCACATCACTCAGCCGAGTTATCTTATCAACAGCTCTCACGAGTATGTTGAGTGGCTAACTCTACTGTGAAGGTTGAACTAAGTTGTCCCACAAAGACTAAGCTAACTTGTGATAAAACTCTGCTTTAAGGATAAAATTGAAAATTTGGTAAAGTCTATTCAACACCCTCCCCCCTTCTAGACTTTATTTTTAACACCCTTGGGACCTACAAGTCTGCTATCGAGTGGTTGGTTCATTGAGCCTCCCGACCGACATCGAACTAGATCTCAATCTTTTTCAAAGATACAACACTTGGCCGCTTTAAAATTTTCTTTTAAACAAGTTATTATCATGGAAGCAAATCTAACTCGCATTCCTATATTTATTGTTGAGGAATTTGATGATTGGAAGATGTGCATGCAGGCACATCTTTAAGCTTTACACGATGGAATGTGGTTCAACATTGAGGATAGGCCATTACAAATAATGAAAGTAAACACAGTTGTAAGGGCTCCTGCTGCTACTGACAAGAATCTCCAACCATGAGCTATTCTCAGATTTGAAAGCTTATGAATTTGAGCTCCGAAAAGGAAAGAACAAGAAGAGATAGCTGTACCCAAGACAACTGCTCTGTTGGCTAGAGAATCCAAGAGAGCTGACTCCAAGGATACCATTGACCAAGAGGAGATTGCCCTTATGGTGAAAAGATTCAACAAGTTCTTTAACAAGAACTATAAAAGGAACAAGGGTGAAACCTCCAGGATACACTCATCACCTTCAAGGAAAGGAAGACAGACCATCCAAGAGAGCGACTGACAGAGTCTTTGATAATCAAAGAGTTGATTATCAAAAGGTTGAGAACCCTTTGTCTTTGGGGCGGGCAGATAGCCAGTGACACTTTGATGTTGATTGTTCCTATCCATCGATTAACAAGTACCGTAATGAGGAAGAATGAAAGGTTTTCAAAGAGAGAAGAGAAGAAAAGAAGAAAGCCATGTTGGCTAACAAACCGACACAACCAAGTGTAAAGAGTGAGTCGATAAAGCGGAGGCGATTATTCCTCGAATCTTGAAGAAGAGACTTTGATATGCCTCATGGCTAAAGAATAGGAGATGAGGTACATTCTAACTCATCTAGTGTAATTTTGATCATAGTGATAGTGACACACACACACACTTCATCACCCACAGATCTTTATGATTCATTAGGCAAAATGATGAAAGACCTTGAGTACGTAAAATCCTCACATTCACTCTTAAATGAGGAAAGGCCCAGCCAAAGGCCAAAACTAACAAAGTGACTAAAGAGTTGAGTACTCAATCATATAGTGATGAGAACAAAGAGTCAAGGCCGAAATTGCTAAGGTCAAGGCAAACTTAGTTGGAATAGAAAAGAGGAAAAAATACTTGAAAAATGTGATTACATCATTTAGCAAGCATCTATATAATTGGATGAATTCATAATGATACAAAAAGAAAGTGGAGATAAAACAAGCATAAGGTTCAATTCCGTTGTCAATGCTAAAAATCCTAGTTTGAAGAAAGGATCCTCAAGCAATGAAGGAGTCCAAAAGCCAAAATCACCATATATTGCACCCATTCACACTCAAAATCACACACATGATGGCATAGGTTATAATGGCAAAGCCAAAAAGCCAGTAGAGCATGCTAAAAGGACAACTGAAACTAAATTCAGAAGAGTCCATTAGCAGATTCCTAACAGAAAGTATTCTATGAAGGCAAAGCAGAACTACCAAAAGCCCTAAAGGTTTCGGCATAGAAAATCATATAAAGCGAATGGTAGAAACTATCCAAGTCAGGCTGACTGGAATAATCAAATGAGATATCAACCAAGCCATATGGAATGCAAGCCCAAGTGGCAAAGACATCAGACTCAAAATAGGCCATTCCCTAGGCAAAGGAACCATTATCAGCACACATATGCACCCAAACACAATGCTCACTATGCACAAAAGTTTCATTATTACCCTAAGAAAGCAAATGCACCAACACACTCACGTTAAATACAGAGCATAAAAGAGAGTTGTATGAGCCTAAAGCTCCCAAGCAATTTGCTAAGATTCATTATGATTATGGAACTGATATGTGGCAACCTCTTAGAGTCAGATCATTTGGCTATAAGTTGGTTGGATTACCTTATAGTGCTAACCCCTCAGGACCTAGACAGATTTGGGTACCTAAAAATTGATTTAAACAACTGAGTGCCAAGGAACCTGGTACATGGATAGTGGTTGTTCCAGACACATGACTGGAAATAAGAAGAATCTATCAAACTTCAAGGAATCAAGAGGAGCAAAAGTTATATTTGGTGGAAATAAAGCTTCAGGGGAGATAAGAGGCATTGGATCCATAAAGAAAAATGGACTGGAAATCACAAATGTAACCTATGTTGTAGGGCTGAATTTCAATATGCTGAGTATCAGCCAACTCTGTGATAAGGGCTATAATGTAGCATTCAATATTGGTATATGCTAGATCAAAGATGTTGAATCTAATGAAGTTGTGCTATCAGGATCAAGATAGAAGAACATGTATGTAGTGGATTGGTTAACTGCTACACCAAGTACATGCCTACTAGCAAAAGGTATAAGCGATTCAAGTTGGCCGTGGCACAAAAAGCTGAGTCACCTGAATTTCAACATAATCAACAAACTTTCAAGGAGTAATCTTGTGGAAGAATTTCCAGACTCAGTATACAAGAAGGAAAGCATTTGTGATGCATGCCAGATGGGAAAGCAAATCAAGTCTTCATTCAAGGACAAGCCTAGTCCATCTTCAACCAGGATCTTGCATTTATTGCATATGGATTTATTTGGTCCTATTGAACCAACTAGCATAAGTGGAAAGAAATACACCTTAGTGGTGGTTGATGATTATTCAAGATACACATGGACCATCTTTATATGTAAAAAGAAGAAAACTTTGCAGAAGCTTCCACAACTTATGAGAAGAGTTCAAAATGAGAAGAGTCAAACCATTATCAAGATAAGATCTGACAGAGGAACTAAGTTTGTCAATGGGATTATAACTCAGTATTGCACAAAGAATGGTATTGCTCATGAGTTATCAGCTGCAAGTGTAGGTCCCAAGGGTGATGAGTAAGGTTTAGGGGGGTTGAATATACCTTACCAATTTTTTCAATTTAGTCCATTTGAAATATTTTCAGAGTTAACTCAAATCAGCTAAGTTCTTGAGGGACAACTAGGTTGGATTACACGACAAAGTTACCCACTCAACAGACTCGACTGAGTTGTTGATAGCATAACTTAGCTACTTTCAGTTAACACTTAGAATTACAGTTGATATGGTTTTGTCAGAGGAAGACTTTTCACCCTTATGATTTTTAAACACTTTTTACAACACTTGTTTTAGAAATAGTTAGTATCAGCAGAGTTCAACAATCTTAACTTAGCCACAGATATAAAATAAATACAAGAATTAAATGTGAAGTAAGGTAAATAGACACAAGCAATTTTATAGAGGTTCGAGGATGGGGTAATTCCTCTAATCCACTCTTCTCCAACTCCTGGAAGAATCCACTAAGTAACTTGATCTTTGTTACAAAGTAGTCTACATCCGAGTCGCCGATTACATGACTGTTGCTCCTAGGACTAAACTTCTTCACAAAATAGATGTCTTTCTACTTCAACTCCATCAAACTCTTGGATTTGTTCACGTCCCTCCAACGAGTCTAAAGCACGGTTTGAACGAGAACCTTACTACTTCTCCTTCAACCTTGGAGAGTAGACCCCATTGTTCTTTAAATAATTTTTCTCTTCAAGCGATGAAGTGATCTTTCCTTCACTTGAATGTGTTGGATTGAATTTCTTCGAAATTAGGCTTGAGGAATTATTTGAAAAGCTTGAGAGAATTTGCAGGTTATTACTTTCTTGTATGCTTAATAATCTTATGAAATTCGTAACCTTGTCTCACTTGCTTCCTCAGCCTTTTATAGTGTAGATTTGAAATTATGTCTGTTGAAGAGATAGACACAAATTTCAAATCACACTCGTAGGTTGTTGGCGTATCTTGTCTTGCGGCATTAATGTGGACCATACCATGAATGAAAGTCTCTGCAGCCTTTCCTTAATCTCTGTAGGATTTCAGGTACATCTCATTGGTTTCTTGCTTTTTGCACTCTTTCAGCAAAATAGCTTTATTGCTGGCAGCCTGACACGTGGCTATTTCCAGCAAAACCTTGACTTGTCTTGACAACGGATCTCTTTCAGCTTTCTTCAAGTCTTTTCTGATGCATACCCATTTGGCATTTGATTCCAATCATTTTGGAATGACTTAGTCATTGTCGATCGGTGAATGAGATAACTTTTTACTTTGATCGAATCTTAACTCCACTTCACACAGCTAACACACAGTTGGGTCTCTTCTTCGATCTTCAGTTGAGTGTTGTAATCTTCAACTTAGGTGACTTTAACTCAGCTTATACAACCATATCTATTACAAGTTCAATTACATAGAAAATGGGGTGCCAACTTCCTAATCTAAGTTTTACATGGTATCATCAAAATCTAAACATAAATTTTCCCAACAATTTCCCCCTTTTTGATGATGCCAAAACTTAAATAAATACATCAAAGTAAATAGTGCAGTAACAAAGAATGTATATGTAGAATATGCCAAATTTATGGAACATATCATTCTTGTACTTTACAAACGCACTTTACAAAACTTTTACGAAGTATAACCTATACAATGTATCAGAGCTATACATGTCTATACAAATGTATCAGAGCTATGGAATCTTATACAAATGTTACAGAGCCTTTAAAATTTAACAACAGGTATCAGATCTTTATGACATTGCAGAATACTTACAATTTGGTATATACAACTAAGTAAAATACATTGAAGGTGTTCAAAGTAGTCTTCAACACCTCGGCCGCTTCCTTCTTCCCTCTTCATCCTCACTGTCCTCCTATCTTCTTTGACTCTTCTCCAATTTATGTGTTCCTCCTCCCTCTTCTTCTTTTTGTAAGCTCATTTGGCGGTAGGGTCCTCCTTCTCTCCTGTCTCTCTTCCCATTCATGGTTGACCCTTTCATTTTCAGCTTCTTGGCTCCTCCTAGCATCTTTGTTCTTCCTCTCAACTTCTATATTTGCAAGAGTATCGAACCCGGCCCAATAGTTGATTCCCTTTTTCTACGAATCAACATGTCAAACATCTTTACTTTCATCTTCCGCCTTTTTGGCATCATCACCAAGGGTAGATCAATCTTGTTGTTGGTCATGTCCGCTTGTCATGACTCTTGGAGTATATTGCTCGAAATTTGGATCCCAAAGCCTTCGTCTCGGCTCCCATCGCCTTCATCTCGTTTGGAGCATCATGATCTCCTTATGCATGTTGGCCTCGATTTTACGAAGTTCGACTTATGTTGAGGTTTGAGCAACTCCATATCGCTCTTGTGAGATTGATGAATCCACGAAGATATGGTCCCTTTGATGCTCATCGAAACTTGGTGTTCTATGAGCTCCGGATCACCATTTTTGCGAATAGAGATTTGAAGTATGTGACCTACTCACGCCTAAGTGATTTTGTTTTTCCAATCCATTCCCTTATCCTCAAAACAGTTCCTTGGATGTCTCATTTGATGTTTGCATCTCTATTGTCATGTCGTTGGTTAAGTGATGCGTACCCTTGTTCTATGTTTTCAATTTCATACGAGATGGCCTTGAAGGCTTTGCGAAAAGTCGATTGCATCAAAAAACCGCTCTTTCGGGCCTGCACAACTTCAAAATCAAACCCAATTGGCACCATTGTTGTATCGATGCGTTCCAAGTTCTTGGGACTTGGACGATATACCTCGCACTTCGATGGTGACTCGCTCCAAGGGTACATGAGCCTCGAAAAGAAAGTAGTCGACAAATAAATCCTCTTGAAAAAAGGAATTTCCACATCATCAACTTTGTGGAGCCTTTCTTTTTCCTTCAATATTTCTTGACTATTTGTGCCACGGTTGTCTCAACGTCATCGGAATCGTGCATTTGTGTTAGCTCTTGAGATGACTGATTGTAGGTCCCCAAGGGGTGTAAGTGTAAGGTTTAGAAGGGGGTTGAATAAACCTTACCAAATTTTTGATTTAGTCCTTTTAAAAATTCGAGTTGATACTACTACACATTTGTGTCCTTGGTGGAATGACCAATTTAGTTAATCAAGTAGAGTTAGTCTCTCAATGAGACTCAATCGAGTACATTCTTTCGGAATAACTCAATTAAGTCTAAATTAACTCAACTGTGGTTTGTTTTTCGGTGGAAGACTTAACACCCTTAAGTTTGATTAAGTAGAGATTTAGAGCTTGATTTAAGACTTAGAGATTATCTAATGGATAGCAAATATGTAAATGAGAAATAAACAAATATGATACAAGAATTAAAGTCTTTGAAATGCAAATGACACAATAAGATTTTTATAGAGGTTCGAAGATGGGGTAATTCTTCTACTCCTCTCTTCTCCAACTCTGGGAGGAATCCACTAGGTATTGATCAAGTATACAAAGTGGTAACTGATCCGGATACAAGTCTTGATCACACGGTGACTTGATCCTTTGGGACTCGTCTGGAGACGCCTTGATCACTCGGTGGCTTCTCGTGCGACTCGGCTTCTTCACAGGCGCAGCTTGCCTTGCTACAGACTCACTTGCTCAAGCTCTTTGGATTTGATCGAAGCCCTCCAAAAGCTCAAGACTTGGTTCGACTTGAACCTTCCTACAATCCTTCGAGAAATTTAGACCCCTTGATTTTTCAAGTAATTTCCTCTTCAACTGATTGAAGTTATCTTTCCTTCACAGGTGAGTGTTGGATTGATGTTCTTCGTAGTGTAGGCTTGAGGATTGAGCGTTTAATAACTTGAGAATATTTCGAGGTTTACGATTCTAATAATTGCTTGAATGTTTTGGTTCGGTCCTCTTCTCTCGTAGTCATTCCTCGGCCTTTTATAGTGATCTTTCAAAAATCTGCCCGTTGAAGAGATAGCTTATTTTGAAAGTCACTTGCGATCGTTAGCTTGTCTTGTTGCGATCCTTGGAATTGCCATTTCCTCGTATGAATTGTTCTTCACCTTTTGAGTTCGACACGGTGTAGTGCTTCCCATTGGTTTATTCCTTTTGCACGCCGGGGTGAGCACTTCGAGAAAGGTAGTATGGAGATATTACTTGTTTAGGTAATTCTCTTGATTTACGCAAATGAGATCTTTTTAGTTATCTCGACTTGATTTGCATTTCCTTGCTTTCCCAGGTGACTTAGAAGTCGCCTTCCAATCATGGATGACTCTTCCGTCACTTCAACTTGAGACTTGGCTTTTCTTGAGTTGACTTGATACTCCACTCACCGCATCATTTGCTCCTTGAAGAGAGTTCCCGTCTACTCTTCTTTGCCATACTCATTGTCTCGCGAGAGTCTTCCTTCTAGTCTCAGTTGTCTTCTTGCATGTTTGGGCATAGGCGACTTAACTCGGCTTGGCCAACCCTATTTATTAAAATGCGTTTACAACAAAAATGGGGTGCCAACTTCCTATTCTAAGTTTTACATGGCATTCATCAAAATCTAAACAATAAATTTCGCAACAACGATCCTCGGCTATCGTATGACTTCTTCGGCATTAGTGATAGCTTCCTTCGAGTTGGATGATCCTTGGTTGACTCATCGAGTCATTGGAAGGTGATTGCACCGTGGGAGGTGGGCCATCAACCATTGTAAAGTTGAGCGAGTAGCTTTGTCACTTGATTGCCTCCATTTTACTAGTGTCTCCTCAATATCTTTGTCCTCGGATGATTTTTCAATTGGGTGTACTCATCTTCATCATCGGTTCCCAAGAACTCAACATCAACATTCTCTTGGGAATTAGGAAGAGCACTTATTTCCTCTTCTTAAATGATTTTTTCCGAGGGGTTAGCACTTGTTCATCGACCTTCTTACCTAGGGAAGTCTCAATCTCTTCTTGGCCTTCGTATTCCCTTTTGCGTCTCAAGCGAGCAGGTCTTCAAAAGAAATCCGTTCAGTGACGGAGCTGCTATGGGGTCTTCGGTGGCATCCCGAGTCTCAACTCCTTGGATTGCACTTTCATGACCAAGAGTCTCAACTCCGTGGCCTCAACACCATCATTTCCCGTGGCTACATCAAGTGACTTCATTGGCGCATGATGCTTGATTGAAGTTTTGACCGAGATGATTAAACTGCCTCGAGCTTCTTTAACCTCGATCTGTTGTACTTCAACTGTCTCACCTTCGCCTCCAAACTTCCTGTTGTTTGGTCTCCCATAGCTTCCTCCGATCCAACTATGGTAGTTTGAGTTTCCCCTCGGTTGGCACTAGTGGAGTCTCGAGTAGTGGGGTCACTCAAAACCTAAGACACAATCGTGTTTCCTTTTAAGTTATCAACCGTTTGGGCGGTGTCTCAACACATTCTTCAAGGAGTGGTTTGGATAAGGTGCCCATTAGCTTCATCACCAATCTTCCTAGAATTTTCAACCTCGGAGTGCATGGAAGATGTGGTAGCATCAATTGTTCTTACCACAGTTTGCCTCAACTCATCCGTCTGGGCTAGGAGTAATCATAATGGAAGACGACTCTCTTGGGCCCTTCTGCAATCTTTGATGATGCATCTCTTTGTATTCCTTCAAAGTTTGCCTCAACTCAACCTTCTCCATTGCATCGCGAGGATGGTCACATTTGTTGGGCCTGTTCAGGGAATTTTGTAAGGAAACAGGTGTGAGGTTTTAGAGATTCCTCAACAGCCTTTGCCTTAGCCTTCTCCTTAGCTTTCTCTTCTTTCTTCTTATCAAAAAGGGTAGCATAACAAAATTTTAGGTCGAGCACAGAGCTAAAAGAGAGCGTTTCCGAAAGCTTAGAAGCTCTTCTTCCTCTTCAATGAATTCAGGACTCTGGAATTGATATCTGGTATAGCTTAATTTCCAGTGCCTCCAGATCCTTAACCTCTCTTTAATCTCAGGATAGGCGGGGACACCATTTCAAGATCATCGTCCTCCTTCTATATGGGCTTAAGAGGAGCCCTCTCCTCCTCAATGGTTCTAGCATCGGTTTGAGGAGAGTTAATAGCTAACTCTTCAGATTGGTCAACTATGTCAACTCCTCTTTATTATGTTATCTCACAAACAACTATCTCTTCTTGATCTGCGACTTCATCGTGATCTTCTTGACTATAGTTGTGGTTTCCTCACCACCTTGACTTGTTTAGGACTCACGCTCCTCTACATCAAAGAATCTCCATTTGAGCGTGAGTGTCGACTCGATTGGCTTTTCCAAGGCAGATCTTCTTATTAATTGCCTTCTCTTGGTTTTGACAAGAGGAATTTCTTCCTCTTCAGCTTCTTCGATGGTAGCTGGCTCCACCATTTTATCTTCTTAGCTGCAGCTGGCTTGCGAGGCCCAGTGAGCACCTTTTCTTCATATTTGGAGAAGGTGCGGGTACCCATCTCGATCTCGGTGATGGGAAGGTGCTTAATCATGGACGGCTGCAAGGGGGCGAGGCTTTCTTTGCAACAACTTTCTTCTTCTTTCTGCGTAGTCTTTGGAGCGGTAGCTTTTGCGATTGCGTGCAGCAGTGTCCTCGAGGACATGGTCGGTGACTCACCTTCTCAGTGTCAAGCTGTTGGGAAATTATTCTCAGTAGATTTTGATGAATGCCATGTAAAACTTAGATTAGAATGTTGGCACCCTATTTTTCTTGTAATTCTCATTGTAATAGATAGGGTGAATGCGCTCGGTCAAGTCGGCCTATGCCTGGAAATGCAAGAAGTCAACTTAAGAAGTGAAGTGAAGACTCCGTTGATGAACAAGCGAGTATGGCGAAGACAGAGGACCAAGGACTCGATCAAGACGAATGTGGTGAGGGACAATCTGTGTAAAGAGTCATTTAAGTCAACTCAAAGAAGCCATGTCACAAGTTGAAGTGACGGATGAGTCTTTTAATGATTGGAGCGGACTCAAGTCACTTGGGGAAAAGCGGATTTGTAACAGGAGTTAAGCAAAAGAATCCGTTACCTGAAGTCAAGAACATTACTTAAACAAGTAATACACCCATGTCTTTGTCCGGTCTTAAAGTGCTCGATCCCCGAAGCGCAAAAGGAATAAACAATGGGAAGCACCGCACCTCGTGTCGAACCACGAAAAGTTGGACATTGATTTATTACGAGGAAAGGTCTACATCTCAATATTGAAGATCAAGAAAAGACAAGCCAACAAACACAAGTGACTTTTGAAAATCGGCATATCTCTTTTGATTTTTGAAAGTTCACTATAAAAGGCCGAGGAATCTCATTGAGAAAAGGTTACGAACACAAACGAGCAAACAATATTGAAACTATAACTGCAAAATATTCTCAAGATATTCAAGCAAAATCCTCAAGCCTAAATCTCGAAGAAATCGATCCAACACAAAGTGTGAAGGAAAGACAACTTCAAACTATTGAAGAGGAAAACTTTTAAAGAATCAAAGGGGTCTACTTTCCAAGGAGGAATGTAGGAAGGTTCAAAGTCGAACCAATCTCAAGATTCTTGGAGGGCTTCGTGATCAAATACAAGAAACTTGAGGAAGTGAGTGAAAGTAACAAAGGTTGCCCTGTGAAGAAGGCGAGTCGGACGAGAAGCCAACTGTGTGACCAATGCATCTCGATCGAGTCCAAGGAGCAAGTGTTTGTGTGATCAAGACTTGTCTCTAGACTGATAACCACTTTGTGAATTGATCATTACTTAGTGGATTCACTCAAGAGTTGGAGAAGAGATGATTAGAAGAATTACCCCATCTTGAACTGTATAAAAATTACTTGTGTCATTTACATTTCAACATATTTACATTTCGCATACTCATTTTATATCATTTGATAATTTGTGATCCAACGATAAATAACTAAGTGCTAAAATCAAGTGTTAAAACAAAGTTAAATCAAATTCAAGGGTGTTAAGTCTTCTTTGAAAATCTCATCATCATGCCAAGTTAAGGTTTAGACTAAACAGTTGAGTTATTCTGTCAACAACTCTATCAAGTCTGTTGAGTGGCTAACTCTGCTGATTAACTAACTTAGTTGTCCCTCAAGGACATAGCTGTGTAATTAACTCTGTAATATTTTAAAAGGACTAAAATCGAAAAGTTGGTAAGGTTTATTCAACCCCCTTCTAAACATTACTCACACCCTTGGGACCTACAAGTGATATCAGAGCGGTTGGATCATTGAGCCTTCCGCACTGGTTACTGAACTAGATATCCAATCTTTCAAAGAAACTATTAACAATTGCTCTTTCAAAAGTCATTTTTTCTTCAGCAAAGTTATTATCATGGAAGCAAATTTGACACGCATTCCTATGTTCACTATTGAGGAAATTGATATTTGGAAAATTTGTATGCGCAGACTCATCTATCTGTTTTACATGATGAATTGTGGATAGTAATAGAGGATGGGCCACTACAAATATTGAAAGTGAACACAGCCGTAAGGAGAGCAGCTGCAGCTGAAGGAGAAGAAGCTGCTGGCTGAGGCAAGACCCCCCGTGGTTGAAACCAAGGACCCGAGTGGACAAACGAGGACGAAGAAGATACAACTTGGATAATGTAGCCAAGGACATACTTTACAAAACCTTGGACAAAGCAATGTTAAACAAAGTCAACTCTTGCCAAACCGCAAAAAAAACTGGGATAAATTAACTTTAATTTGAAGGATCGAGCAAATTAAAGAAAATAAATTGTCTTTTTTGTCGTAAATTTGAAAATTTTAAAATGCTTGCGGTGAAACCTTGGATCATTTGGATGCTAGATTCTTTGAAATCACAAACGAGCTATCAACACAGGAAGGAATATACACAAAAGGAAATGTGTATGAAGATTCGAGAAGCCTCCCAGTGAATGGGAAATGAAGGTCATGGCTCTAAGACATTCGATGGACCTATAAAAACATCCAATCATGAGCTATTCTCGGACCTCAAAGATTATGATTTTGGTGAGAAGAAAAAACCAAGAGAGAGCAATTTTGTACCCAAAACTTGATTGCACTAATAGTCAAGGATGGAAAGAGAGTTGAAGTCGAGGAAGTTATTGATCGGAGGAAATAACCCGATGGTTAAAAGATTAAACAAGTTCTTTAATAAGAACTACAAGAAAAACAATGGTGAAACCTCCAGGAGACATTAAACTCCTCCAAGTCAAGGGTAGATAGGCCACCCAAGAGAGCTAAGCATCAAAAGGTTGAATATCGAGAGCCGAAAATCAAGGACCGAAAGAAATGACCAAAGAGATGAGAGAGCGTGGTTGGGCTATGGACATAACAGGACACTTTGCTATTGATTGTCCCTATCCAAAGAGTCAATAAATACAGAATGAAGAAGAAAGAAGAGTCTTGAGAGAAAGAAAACATGAAAAGAAAAAGGCTATTAGTTGAGACAATTTGAGACAAGCCAAGTCAAAGGAATCGAGTTGATTCGAGTAGTAAGTCGACTACTCAAGTGATTCAAGAAGATGAGGTACACTCTAACTCATCTCATTGATTCTAGTGATAGTGATTGTGATACACACACTTCATCACCCACTGATCTTTATGATTCATTAGGCAAAATGATGAAAGACTTTGAGCACATTAAATCCTCGCACACACTATTAAATGAGGAAAACAACCACCTCAAAAAAAAAAACTCACGGTGACTAAGGAGCCGAGTACTGCGAGTCACATTCTTTGATGAGAATAAAGAATCGAAGGATGAGAATGCTAAACTAATAAAGCAGAGATAGTTTGCTATAAAAAAAGGAAAAATGATCTCAAAAATGTGATAGCCTCATTTACAAAGGCATCTAAATCATTGCCTGACCTTATCATGAGTCAAAAAGAATGTGAAGATAAGACAGGCATGTGATTTTGGAAAAAGGATCTTCAAGTAATGAAGCATCTCAAAAATCCAAAACGCCAAATATTGCACCACATTCATTCCAAATCACAACCACAAACAAACTGGCCTTGGATATAAAGGGAAAGGAAAACAACCAGTTGAATATGCTGAGAGGACAGCTGAGAAGAAATCCAGCAGAGTTCCTCAAAGCAAACTCCAAATAGAAAGTACTGTGAAGAATAAACAGAGCTACTAAAAACCGCAGAAGTTTTATCAAAGAAACACATATGATGGGAAAGGTAGAAATTATCCAAGCCAAGCTGATTGGAATAATGTGAAACATCAGCAAAGACCTATGGAATACAAGCCTAAATGGCAAAGACCTAGATCTCAAAGAAAGGACATTCCAAAGGCAAAAGAGCTATCATCAAAGCACACATATGCATCCAGGCACTACACTCAAAAAATATCACAACTACCCAAAGAAAGCAATTGCTAAAACACACACACAGGCATACAAACAAAGAGACAGTTTATATGTACCTAAAGCCCCCAAGCAATTTGCAAAGTGAATTATGATTATGGCACGAGATAGATGGCAACCTCTTAGAGTCAAGTCATTTGGCTATAGGTTGGTTGGATCGTCTTACAAAGACTAACCCCTCGGGACCCAGGCAAGTATTGGTACCTAAAAACTAATTTCTTTGATTGGGTTCAAGGAAAAGTCGAGTGCCAAGGAACCTGGTACATGGATAGTGGTCGCCGGACATATATGACAGAAACAAGAAAAATCTATCAAGATTCAAGGAGATTAGAGGCGCAAAAGTTATATTTGGAGGAAATGAAACTCCGGGGAAATAAAAGGCCTTTGGATCCATCAAGAAGAATGGATTAGAGATCACAAATGTTACTTATGTTGAGCTCAACTTCAATTTGTTCAGCATAAGTCAACTCTGTGACAAGGGATACAATGTTGGATTCAATATGGGAGTATGCCATATTAAAGATGCTGAATCAAATCAAATAGTGCTGCAAGGATCAAGACAGAAGAACATGTATGTGGTAGATTGGTCTACTGCAACACCAAGCACTTGTCTGTTAGCAAAGAGCACAGCCGAATCAAGTTGGCTGTGGCACAAAAAGCTGAGTCATCTGAACTTCAAGACAATCAACAAGCTTGCAAGGAGTCATCTTGTGGAAGGATTGCCAGACTCAGTATACAAGAAGGAAAGTGTATGTGATGCTTGCCAGATGGGAAAGCTGATCAAATCTTCATTCAAAGAGAAGTCTAGTCCTTCTTCAACAAGAATATTGCATCTGTTGCACATGGATTTGTTTGGTCCTGTTGAACCAGCCAACATAAGTGGAAAGAAATACACCTTAGTGGTGGTAGATGACTATTCAAGATATACATGGATAATTTTTATGTGCAAAAAGAAGGAAACTTTGCAGAAGTTACCGCAGCTGATGAGAAGAGTTCAAAATGAGAAGAGCCAAACCATTATAAAGATAAGGTCTGATAGAGGAACTGAGTTTGTCAATGGAATAATAACTCAATACTGTGTTGAAAATGGTATTGCTCATGAGTTATCTGCGGCAAGAACTCCACAAACAAAATGGAGTAGCCTGAAAGAAGGAACAAAACTCTCAAGGAAGTCGCAAGGACCATGTTAGTGTTTGGATTGCCTAAAAGATTTTGGGGAAATTTGAAGCCATCAACACGCATGCTATACTCAAAATAGAAGCATGATTAATAGCGGTGACAAAAACTCCCTATGAAATGACGGAAGAAAGCCAAATGTTAGGTATTCAGAATATTTGGATGTAAATGCTTCATCCACAACAATGGCAAGGACAACATGAAGGCTTTCGATGCCAAAGTTGATGAAGGTATCGTTTTGGGATACTCAAAAAAAGCAAAGCCTATAGAGTCTTTGAACAAGAGGACTATGGTCTGAAGAATCTATTCATGTGGTTTTTGATGAACCTAATGTGAGTGGAGAAGACATTGAAGAGTTAGCTGATAAGTTGAATCAGCCAACTATGTAGAAGAGTCCTTATATTGAAGCTGAAACAAGAGAAATCAATCCAGATGAAGAAGAGATAGTTGAATCTCAAAGACAGGTGGAAAGTCTGCAGCTGAATGATGATGAAAGAGCTGCTCAAGACAACACGATTGCGAGGCAATTTGAACCAACTAATTTACTTCAACTTTGATGTGACATGGGCCGGGAGGACCATCCACCAGAGCTAGTCATTGGAGATGTGAGAGATGGTGTAAGAACCAGATCCAGACCTCAGCATGAAGCAATGTTCACTTGCTTTATTTCCCAAATAGAACCAAAAGATGTGTCTCAAGCCTTAGATGACACACATTGGATTCAAGCCATGCAAGAAGAGCTGAATCAGTTTGAAAGAAACAAGGTATGGGAATTGGTGCAAAGGCCAACACATCAAAATGTTATTGGCACAAAATGGGTTTTAAGAAACAAAATGAATAATGAAGGTTCTGTGGTGAGAAACAAAGCAAGATTGGAAGCCAAAGGGTGCATGCCAAGAAGAGGGAATAGATTTTGATGAAACATTTGCTCTTGTTGCAAGATTAGAAGCAATAAGGATGTTTTTTGCCTATGCTTTTTACGAGAACTTCATTGTATATCAAATGGATGTGAAAAGTGCATTTTTAAATGGATTGTTGGAAGAAGAAGTCTATGTTGAGCAACCTCCAGGCTTTGAGCAGAAGACTCTTGGAGATAAGGTGTACAAGCTTAAGAAAGCTCTATATGGACTCAAGCAGGCACCAAGAGCATGGTATAATACATTATCTCAATTTCTAACTGACAATGGATTTACCAAAGGTAAAGTGGACATAACACTCTTTAGAATTCAAGATGGAGAGAGTATAATGCTTGTTCGATATATATGGGTGATATCATTTTAGATCTACAAATAAAAGAATTTGTGTGATAAGTTCTCAAATCTCATGCAAGGCAAATTTGAAATGAGAGTGATGGGAGAGCTAACTTTCTTCCTAGGACTTCAAGTTAAGCAGCTGAAGGATGGAACCTTCATAAGTCAAACAAAATACACCAGAGATTTAATGAATAAATTTGGTATGGAAGAGAAGTCTTCTGTGAAAATACCTATGAATACATCGGTCAAGATGGACATGGATGCAGATGGCAAACCTGTAGATCAAACAAGATACAGAGCACTTATTGGATCATTGCTCTACTTAACAACAAGCAGGCCAGACATCACCTTTGCAGTAGGTGTATGTGCAAGATTCCAATCTACACCTAAAGAGAATCATATGACTGCAGCTAAAAGAATCCTAAGATATTTGAAGAGATGCCAAGAAGTTGGCTTGTGGTATCCAAGCGAAGGTGGATTAAAGCTTATTGGTTATTCAGACTATGACTATGCTGGATGTAGAGTTGACAGGAAGAGTACTTCTGGTACATTTCAAATGCTTGGAAACAGGTTAGTTTCATGGTTCAGCAAGAATAAAAACTCAATAGCCACATCCACATTGGTGAGCAGCAGTACATAGTTGCGGGCAAATTTGTTGTGCCCAAGTCTTATGGATGAGACAACAGCTGAGAGATTATGAAATTGAAGAAAAAGAAATTCCAATTATGTGTGACAACACAAGTGCTATTGCAATTACTCAGAATCCAGTGTTGCATTCAAGAACAAAGCACATTGATGTCAGATATCATTTTATAAGAGATCATGTTGAAAAGAAAGACATCACCTTGGAATATATCTCAACTGATAAGCAGTTAGCTGACATATTCACTAAGCCTCTATGTGAATCAAGGTTTAAAGAGCTTAAGCATGAGCTAGTGTTAATTGAGTGAGTTGATACTCGGAAGATTCAATTAGAAGAGATGGAAGATGAAAAGGCAAGAAATGAACAAGTTTTCACATCGGCCAAGTGAAATAGCCATATCGGAAAAGTCGGTTGTATCGAGTTAGGCGACCGGTCAGTCGATTATTGAGAAGAGAGAAGAAGAGTTAAGTCATCTGTGAAATAAGCTGAGTCATTTATGAGCTAAGTGACAAAAATGCAGTCGTTTTTAATGAGCGGAATGTTTTTAAGGATGACGTCAACGTAATAATGATGCGATCAAAAGTCGCCTGATAAGCATATGATTGGATATAAATGCTTGCCGCATTAAATACGGTTTGACGTGCTAAATCATTTGTTGATCTTGATCAAATTTCAAAAATCAAAACACGTCCTTTCATAACCCTTATATACTCATTTTTCGATTTTTCTCTCTCCCACTCAAGATTGTTCATCTTCAAAGCAAAAGCAAGCAAGTTATTTTCTCTCAAAAACCCTACGAGTTCGCAAGCAAGTTTATCAAGATTTAATCGGTAGAAACTTCTAAAAAATGGCACCAAAGTTTAACGTCAAGTTATTGAAGTAAATCCACTCTGGATCGACTGTGGATTTTGAAGGGATGATAAAGCAGGGTTCAGATGAAACTCTAGTGAAGAGGATAGCTGATATGCTAGAAAAGTCCGGTCTCAGGCCGTTTCTTACAATGGAGTACTCGTTGACCTATGCTGAAGAGGTGGCACAGTTCTATGCAAATGCTAAAGTGCAGGACGAAGGAATCAAGTCCTCCGTCCACCGCAAGGACATCATGATTACTGCTAAGGACCTTGCGGAGCACTGTTTGCTGCCGTCTGAGGGCATGACGGAAATAAATGAAGCTGATGTGGATTTGGCTGTTGCATGGAAAGAAGTAGCCAAACCGGAGTTTGCCGCGAAAGTAGTCTAGGCGGTGATAAGAAATCTCATTTGAAGGACGACTATCACAAGCTGACGGATGTCGTTGCAATGTGTGTAGACATGAAGTTTGGCAGCTTCAATCAGCTGTCAAAGACAAAGCTGATCGTCATGGCTGCGATCATGCAGGGAAAGAAAGTCAACTGGGCTGAGTTCGTGTACAGCAGACTCTGCTAGAATGTTGGGAACAAATCATACAAGAAAGATGGATCCTTTGGAGGATCACTCTTTATGGCCAGTAATTGGCCATTTGATGGAAGTGAAGGGCATTCCCCTTCAACATGGAAAGCCCTTCCATGTAAACAAGAAGATGTTCAGGGCTAATCTTTCAGGAGCCCAGAAGAGAGCCCATGCGAAGGGGGCAGATACAAGCGGGGGGGAATCGCTGAACCCGAGGATACACCTGTTACCTCCCCTCCTAAGAAGAAAGTCGCACGAGAAGAAAGGCGCCCCTGCGTTGCAAAAGCAGGATGCACCGCCCCTGCAGCCGAGTCACCTGCCCAAGCAGCCGTGTCTCCTGCCCCTACAGCCGAGGCTGAGAAGGAAGTCTAAATACCTTCTCCAGTCATAAGGAAGAAGAAGAGGACTGCCAAGCCCAGAATGGCAGCTGCCTCTAAGGAAACTCGTAAGACGTTCACTTTTGAGGAAACAGAGGAAATCGAACCGATATTCCTGGTTAAATCCAAGAGAAGGAAGAGAATCTCCAAGATTCGAGCTTGAGAAGACGGTTGAATCTGCCATTGGTGGAGAAAGAACACCTTCTTGACACCGAGGAAGTGCGGTCTCGATATAATTAATGAAACCGCCAAGTCTGCTTTGAAGGTGATCGTGCAGAGAGCTTATCAAGACCCACTGTAGTGAGGACAATGAAGACAAAGAAGCAACGGAGACAACTAAATCTCTGCTTTGAAGAAGTTGTCTCTCCGCCTGCTACGGACGCTGTTGAAGGCGAAGAGCAGGAGAGCATGCTACCTTCCATCCCAGAAAAGGAAGGACATAAAGAGGATGATGAGGATGATGATGTCATCATGTACTCTCGTATATCGGACATACAGCCGGCGTCTACATGAATGGAAGGCGTGGAAGCTAAGCCACTCAAGGGTGCGATTTAAACACCCCGAGTTCATTGAAGAAGAAGAGGAGTTGTTCAAATTTCTCAAAGTCGACACTCGTGCTTCGAGGCTTTGGATGAGGATAATGCTGAACATTCTACACATCATCGCAAAGAAAAGCAAAAGCTAGAGCGGTGAGTAAGCGAAGCTCTCGAGAAAGCCAAGATGTGCACGCTCACCAGGAACTCTAGAACACACTCACTCTCATCTTGATGTGTTCTCGTGAGAGAGTGATGAAGATATGGATCCCGTTCGCAATGAGAGAAGTTGAACATGCAACAAGCTCTAAGGGAATCCAGGATGATGCATGAGCAATCAATGTTCAAAGGACAAGGAGAGTCCTCACAATCTCTCCGGAGACGGACCCATTGGGAGTAGTGCGGCCAGATTGCCACAACCATAGTTGTAGCTACGTCCCGATTGTTTTGAAGATGGGTCCAGGGACTTGGCAATGAAACGGTAATTTGGGCACCCAAGTTGAGCCAACCCCCTCGAAGGTGTCTTACCACCGCCCCCACGGTGAGCACTCAACGGAAGCAAAGGGAGTCTAGAGAAGAGTGACCCCCATTACCGGTCACCGGTGTGCCCGGGTGAGGGGAAACTCACTCCCCTGCGGTAGCAGGTCGGAGGATCTTTTGACGACTCCACAATGAAGCAAGGAGGTGAAGTGGAAAAAAAAAAAAGACACAACAGATCGATGACATTGATGAAGCTCAACGGTTGAGTCTGTCCCGGTGAGGTTTCAATCGCTCTGCTCATAGGGCCGAGGAGGCGCTATTGCGATCGAGCACAGAGTTGGAAATGCCCCGGGAGTTAACACTCTGGGCGATGAAAGTGCAATCCAAGGGGTTGAGACTCCTATGGATGTCGCTGTTGAAGACCCTAAGACAGTTGCGTCTGTCGAAGGGAATGTAGAAGGCCTCGCCACAGTTGCGATTGTTGGAGGTGTTGAAGGCCCAAGGGAGGTTGACACTTCCCTGGGTAAAGCTGAAGAAGTCCAGAACATCCCTCCTGTTAACATTGTTGAATCTGAGAAGGAGATTAGTGCTCTTCATGAGTCCACACCTGTTGCACATCAAAAGAACCCAGCTGAGGATGTTCTCTCGCAGATGAGCCAGTCGAGTTTCAAAGCTGCTCGTCAAACTTTCAACTTCGACGATGAACCAAGCCCCCAGGTTTCATCATGTTCGATGACACGATATTGCGGCCGAGAACAGTAATTCATTTAGAAAAATCTACCGAGAAGAAGGTGTTAAGACAGTGAGGCTCGATCCCTAGCCAACCCACTCAACAAGGCCCGAAGTTGGGAAGTCTTCTGCGCAAGCTCCCACAATCGCAGCGAAGACGAGCTCCACCAGGATCATCAAAGGCTGGCGCGCAATTGCAATTCCTATGTGCGAGATGATACCTTTGAGCAATTATTTCAATTTTCACTTGAGTCGCTGCAGAGCGGAGCGGAGAGCGGCTAAAGAGCGGCGAAAATACACATTCGAGAAGATCCAGTCATCCCTACCGACTCCATTGTGCCGTGAGACATTAATTTCGATCTTTGAATGGCCACCAGTGAATCAGTGCGATAGGCGATGTACGTCCCAAGAGGTGTGAGTGTAAGGTTTAGAAGGGGGTTGAATAAACCTTACCAACTTTTCGATTTAGTCCTTTCAAAATGTTCGGAGATAATACTTCACACGGTGAGTCCTTGATGGATGGCTAAGTTAGTTAATCGTGAGTTAGTCACTCAAGCGCACTGATCGAGTTTGTTGATAGAATAACTCGATTGTTTTGACTAAAGACTTAACTCGATTTGTAATATGTTTTGAGCGGAAGACTTAACACCCTTGAATTTGGTTAAGTTTGTTTTAATACTAGTTTTTAGCACTTGGTTGATTATCAATTGGATAGCAAATTAATGTGAGATATAAAAGTAATATGCAAAAATTAAAGTGTTGAAATGTAAATGACACAATAAGTTTTTATAGAGGTTCGAAGATGGGGTAATTCTTCTACTCCTCTCTTCTCCAACTCCTGGAGGAATCCACTAAGTATTGATCAAGTATACAAAGTTGTTAGTCAGTGGCTACGATAATCTAGAGGGGGTGAATAGATTATGCCGATTTTTCGCAAATCACCCTCTTTTTGAAACAACGAGTAAATAACAAGATGTAAATGCGAGAAAATAAACAACACTCGTTGATTTAAAGAGGTTCAACCCACCTAGGGCCTAATCCTCTACCACCCCAGTATCTCCGGGATGGATTTCAAAAAGAAAAAAAGATTTTATTAATTTACCAAAAATTAATACAACACCTTGAGGATTACCACAACCCTCTTTCACCACCTCGAGGATTACCACATCCCTCTTACAACACCTTTGAAGATTACCACAACCTTCAAACACCTATCACCTAGATCACCCAAGTGTATTCTTACCACAAGAATACTCACAAGGATGTCTTGTGTTGAATGATGACCAAAATCAAGATTACAACTCAATAATGATTGATACAATATGAGTGCAAGTGTAATCAAGAATTGAAAGCCTAGACCTCAAATTTGTGCAAGTGAAAGTGCTTAGGCTAATACAACAAGATATATGAAAGTGTTTGCTCAATTGCTTTTTGCTTGTATGGAGTGTTGTGTCTTATTGCTTGAATGAAGCCTCTATTTATAGGAGAGGTCTTGGCTTTCATTTCCGGACATTGGCTCCTCCTTGGGGAGTGATTTCTTGCAAAAGAAACTATTTAAAATGATCAATATAGTGTTAGAAATCAATCCCACAAAATAAGGAAAAGATGCCTCACGCACAATTACATTTTTTTGTCAAACTTAAGAGCGACCGGTCGCACGAAATAGAGTTTGAAAAAATCGTATCAACATTTACACAGGCGACCGATCGATGTGCACGCGTCGACCGGTCGACCCTAACCACAACCGGTCGCACTCATCAAAAATGAAAGACAAGTTCTGCTTTCGATTTTTGCTCCAGTGAGTCGGTCAGCCTATAGGTCGGCCGTCGATGACCCTGGTTGCCCGACCATTTTCTCGCAAACATGAAGTTTTCTGTTTTCCTCAACTTTCAGTACGGGTTGCCTATCTGGCGGCTTGTTGACCTCAAAACAAAAGTGTTGTCCAATTTTATATCGAAAATAAACTTCAAGAAATACTCCAAAAATAGTGAAAACATTTTAGACCGATCGGGAGTATTAGGACAACATTTAGAAACATTATTTTGGTGTAAAAAAAACATTGACAAAAAATCATTAAGAGTGTTGTCCAATTTTGTCGAAGATAAAACTTGAAGAAATACTCGAAGGAAAATATTAAAACCATTTAAAATCATTTAGGAGTATTTGGACAACCTTTAAAACCATTGTTTTGGTGTAAAATCAAAATCATCAAAATCATGATAAAACCATTTATCAAACAATCTCCCCTTTTTGATGATTACAAACCAAAACAATTTTAACGAAGGTCGATTTTGAAAACAAAACAATTTTTACGGTTAAAAGGAACTATCCGTTGTGAGCGACAACATTCCATGCAATAAAAACACAAGGATGGGAGTAGAGATATTCAAACACATATAGCAAATGCTCCCCTATCAACATGCACAACAAGAGTTATATAGAAGTAACTTAAACATAAGCTAAAATATTAGCTTTTCGATATTGAGCTTAAGTATCAAAAACTTAAAAGCTCCCCCTGTCAAAGATACATCATTAGAACCGTATATAAGTCTATACTACAACCAATGGACCATGATTCATACATAACCATAATGCACCAAGTGGACTAAATATGATCCACAACTTATGGCTTTATGAAGCCATAGCTTATAGCTTCTTTTCGTTAAAGCTTATCTTAGCTTTTATGAGCTAATGAGCTTATAACCTGTTTCTCCCCTTTGGAATCATCAAAAGAATGTTAGCACGATAAATACATCATATATTCATATCAAAATGCGCAACAAAACCGATGTATCGAGCTATTTGAGCATTGAAGCTTGTAAACCAAATAGGAGGGAAAAGTCGAATCATACGACTTGTAGAGGTTTATGAAAACTCATTTGATAAGCAAAACATGATCTCTATAAATGTATAAGACTTTTGAAATCGAGAGAATCATGTAGGTGATGAATTTTTCATTGAAACGTTTTATCGAACACTTGGCGGGCGTCAAAAATTGAGAAAGATATATATAGCCCTTGTAAATGAAATCAAGCCAAGTTTTTCATCACCAAATGCAATTTAACAAATGTCAATCATCAACAATCAATAAGCTCATCACAAAAATATATGAATTGCATTAAGAAAAATACATATAAGCCACAAACTCAAGGGTTCAACCCAATTGAGCTAAAGAGAGTGAAATTCTTACCATTCAATCGGTAAAGACGAGCAATGATGATGATAGTCGAGCTAGATAATCCCCAAAATATATAATTCATGCATCAAAACTCATTTGAAGTGAATTGTGTGTGAAATTTGCAAAGGGGACGAAAAATGGCCAAAATGTGTCAAAGTGACGAATCTTCAAGAGAACCATTTTAATCAAATTATAGCCTAGGGCGGCGAGTCGAGGTTGAGGGCGACCGGTCGACGCGTTAAGCGACGGTTGCCCTCAACCCTTTCATTCACTGTCTGCCGGGCTTTTTTTTCAAAATCCGAATTTTCAACCAAAAATCCGATTTTTGCCCCTAAGTTTTAAAAACGTGCAAAATGCAAACGTAGACCTCATTCAATATACATTATGTCATAATCAAGCTCGAAATGAGGTAAAATACTCGTGATTAACGATCAAAAGTCCGCGAGTTATCCTTGAGACGGAATTAAACACATCTCAAGTTTTTGTTAAAAAATCACAATCCCTTAAAAATATATCGAATCTCAATATGTTTAGTTCGATTATGACGAACCAAATTTTGAATATGAATAACCGTATAATAGATATCAAACTTGTTATCCGAAAAAATAAGAGCGTTTTAAAGCTTTGGATACAACAAGTCATACGAAGAAGTGCCTTTCAAATATTTGAAAATTTCTTTTAATGGCACTTTTAATGAGATTCGTTGGGATAATTTTTGAAGTCGAGCATATAGACATAATGCATATGGAATGTCGAGTCTATAGAAATAATACAAGAAAACATACCTCGAATTTGTTTGTCAACCGGCATGTCTTTCTCAACCTTTGTCAATCTCTTCATTGGTAGCCATAGAGGTTGAGATGATTCTTCCTTCTTCAATGCCTAACTCCTTCAAGAGTTCTTTTGAAATGTAACCATATACTTGGCATTGAATGATTTGAAGTCCAAGCAAGAAATTGAGCTCCCCATCATGCTCATTTCAAGTACACCTTGCATCAACTTGGAAAAATATCTTGCACAAATATTCATTAGTAGTACCAAAAATATTCTCATAAATATGCACAAGTAAACAATCTTGCCCTTTTTCAAAAACAAAAGAGTAGTATCAACTTTACCTCTTGTAGAATCATTTAGCAAAAATAGCTAAGTCTATCAATCAGACAAGGCCTTTTTTTTAAAAAAAAAAAACATTTGGCCTAGAAAAAAATTTTAAACCCGGAGGTTGTTTTACATAGACTTCTTCTAGAATAAAACCATTGAGAAAATAGGATTAAACATCCATTTTGTAAAGCTTGAAATTTTCTTAAACAAGAATGGGCAAGTAAAATGTAAATAGCTACTAAATGTGCTATGAGTGCAAATGTTACATCAAAATCAATTACCTTTTCTTGAAAATACTTTCGAGCTACTAACCTTGCCTTAGTTCGACCAATGTTGCCTTGGTCATCGAGTTTGTTTAGGAATACCCTTTTTGTCTACTTCATTATTATCATCATAGGGCATCAATTTGTCTAAGATGTTCACAATAGAACATATACATCCAAATATTTTGAGGTAACCAATATTTGGAGTACTTCATTCTCATCTACACAACTAAACAAACTCATTAACGGACGCTTATATAATAAAAATAGCCCAAGTGTAAAAACATGTCTCAATCATCAATAACAAAATATCTTGCAAAAGAGCATAGTAGTAAGAGACATTATATATATAGACTATGAAGCAAGAAACACATACTATGCAATTGGAAGTCATCAAGAGTTTATAATAAATCATGCAAGTTCAAATAAGCTTAAGAAAGCCACAAAGGTCTCTTTTGAAATTTGAAAATACGATAGCATATAATTGAAACCTCATTTAAAAGAAGTATTTGAACAAAAGTTGACAAAGCAAATATGTGCAATCAAATATCGAATAGTGCCTTTCAAAAAAATCTAAAAATCCTCTTAATGGCACTTGTATGAAATACTATGAAAAATAAGCACATAGGCATATGGCAATACATATATCGAGTCTATAAGAGTAAGAATAACACAAGTAAACGTACTCGATAATTTATGCCTTTTCTTGACAAAAATGAAGAAGATGGCCATTTGTGAAAAATGTAAATCCTACACAATTCTTAAAACAAATCTAGCACAAATCATAATGATAAAAGTGTAGGCTAAGAGATATCACAAGTAAGCTCATGCCATAAAAATCCATAAGAGATGATAACATACTATAGTCTTAAAAAATGCACAAGAGTTTTAAAAACATCATATAAGGTCTTCTTTTTTAAAAAATTTAAAAGCACAAATATATATTGAAGACCTTAATTAAAAAATAAATATTTGAAAACTCATTTTGCAATAAAGACACAAATAAAAGCATGCATAATAACAAAATAAAAGGCATATTTAAATAGGGAGATACGGGTTACCAATTCGCCATTTCCATGGGTTGTGCCGTTCCCATTGTTGATGATATCTTCCCTTTGAGAAGTCACTTTGTTGATGATGACTTCTTTGATTACTCCATTTCCAAGGTTTGTTGCCTTCCCATTGTTGATGGTCTCTTCTTCCTTGAAAATCATCTTGTTGATGATGTCTTTGCCATTTCAAGGATTATATTCTTCCCATTTGTATCCTCTTCTTGGAAATTTGCTTTGTTGAGAATAGTTTCTCCTTCTTTGATCAAATGAAATGGTCATTTGATGTTTTCTTAGCGGTAATAATTTTCTTCGGTTATTATTCCATGGGTACCTAATATGACATTGTTTTGTGGTACCCTCATGTGTTTGGGTCCTTTGGGATTAGTCTTGAGACTTTTAGGTCTCCAACAATAATTAGAGTTATTTCTACCCGACAAGTATTTATCGTATGACCCTTTTTACCGCAATAAAAGCATGTAATAATTCTAGGAGCATAATGACCAACGTGCTTAGAGACTTGATTCTTTTTCATGTGATTGACACCCTTAGGCTTATGATCAAGTTCTAGTTTGAATTATCACAACAATCAACAATATTGGTTATTCTATTGGTACTCAAGTTGGATTTAGATAAATCATTTTTCAAGCAATTTATATCCTCAACAAGAGTACTATTTTCTTTCTCAAGGTTTCTAACCTTGTCAAGAGTGGTGGTGTGAGCACATGATAGTGATTCATAGGAAGTAAATAAACTATCCTTGTCATTTTTCAAAACAATGAATTCCTTTTTCAAATTTTTGTATTTAACAAGTAAGTTTTGGAATTTATCTTGTAGCTCATCATAATCATTTTGTAAATCACTATATTCATTTTGCAATTCATGGTCATAAGAAGTAGAGGGTTTAGAACTTACCTCGTTTTCTTCTTCGATGCTCATGAGGCATTGTTCAACATGTTCATCATGGGAGGTTGTAGAAGGCTTATCCCATGTTGTTGGATTTGATGTTGTATCCATTTGTGAAGTAGATGCTTTTGAGTTGCTCCTTTCATTTGCATATACTTCATAGATGGCTTCTAATTTTGCCATACTTCATGTGCCGATTGAATACCTACAACATGATCAAATTCCAAAGTGGTAAGTGAACAAAGTAAAATATTAAGAGCTTTACCATTTAAAGAGATGATTTTCTTCTCTTCATCATTGAGCTTTTTTGAAGCCTTTTAAGGTGTGTGGTGTATCTTTCATCGGAATGGATTCTCCATTAATGACGGTGTTCCAAATATCGAACCCGCAACCTTGTAAGTAGCATTCCATTCTTTCTTTCCAAAATATAAAATTTTTGGAATCAAACCGAGGTGGCTTGGTGGTAGAGGTGCTTAGGAAAAATGAGCTTCGAGCGTAGCCGATGATCGTTTCTCTTCACTCGCGATTTGAAACGAGCTTGCCAAAGAGGTTCGCTTTGATACCACTTGTTAGTCAAGTGGCTACGATAATCTAGAGGGGGTGAATAGATTATGCCGATTTTTCGCAAATCACCCTCTTTTTGAAACAACGAGTAAATAACAAGAATGTAAATGCGGAAAATAAACAACACTCGTTGATTTAAAGAGGTTCAACCCACCAGAGCCTAATCTCTACCACCCAGTATCTCAGGGATGGATTTCAAAAAGAAAAAAGATTTTATTAATTTACCAAAAATTAATACAACACCTTGAGGATTACCACAACCCCCTTTCACCACCTTTGAGGATTACCACAACCCTCTTACAACACCTTTGAAGATTACCACAACCTTCAAACACCTATCACCTAGATCACCCAAGTGTATTCTTACCACAAGAATACTCACAAGGATGTCTTGTGTTGAATGATGACCAAAATCAAGATTACAACTCAATAATGATTGATACAATATGAGTGCAAGTGTAATCAAGAATTGAAAGCCTAGACCTCAAGGATGTGAAAGTGAATAGCTAGGCAAATTACAACAAGAAATAAGACAATGTAAGAACAAGTGTATTTTTGAGTGTATCTTGTTGTGTTGTAGTTTTCTCGCAAGCTCCCACAAGCGCAGCAGTCATCGAGCTCCACCAGGATCATCAAAGGCACAAAGCGCAATTGCAATTCCCTATGTGCGAGATGATACCTTTGAGCAATTATTTCAATTTTCACTTGAGCCGCGAGCGGAGAGAGATGACTAAAGAGCGGCGAAAATACACACGAGTTCGAGAAGATCCGATCATCCCTACCGACTCCATTGTGCCAGCGAGACTTTAATTTCGATGTTGAATGGCCACCGGTGAATCAGTGCGGACCGGTGATGTAGGTCCCAAGAGGTGTGAGTGTAAGGTTTAGAAGGGGGGTTGAATAAACCTTACCAACTTTTCGATTTAGTCCTTTCAAAATGTTCGAGAGATAATACTTTGGTGAGTCCTTGATGGATGGCTCGAGTTAGTTAATCAAACAAAGTTAGTCACTCAGACTGGATCGAAATTTTGATAGAATAACTCATTTGTTTTGACTAAAGACTTAACTCGACATTGTAATATGTTTTGAGCGAGAAGACTTAACACCCTTAAATTTGGTTAAGTTTGTTTTAATACTAGGTTTTAGCACTTGGTTGATTATCAATTGGATAGCAAATTAATGAGATATAAAAGTAATATGCAGAAATTAAAGTGTTGAAATGTAAATGACACAATAAGTTTTTATAGAGGTTCGAAGATGGGGTAATTCTTCTACTCCTCTCTTCTCCAACCAGGAATCCACTAAGTATTGATCAAGTATACAAAGTGGTTAACAATCCGGATACAAGTCTTGATCACACAAAGTGACTTGATCCTTTGGGACTCGATCCGGAGATGCCTTGGTCACACAGGTGGCTTCTCAGACGACTCGGCTCTTCTTCACAGGCAGTTTGCTTTGCTACTCTGACCCACTTGCTCAAGCTTCTTGGATTTGATCACGAGGCCCTCAAAAACTCGACACTTTGAGTTCGACCTTGAACCTTCCTACAATCCTCCGTGGAATGTAGACCCCTTAATTCTTCAAATATTTTCCTCTTCAAGCGATAGAAGTTGTCTTTCCTTCACGGTGAGTGTTGGATTGATTTCTTCGTAATGTAGCTTGAGGATTGATCTTGAATGACTTGAGAATATTTTTATTCTGATTCGAATGTTAACTTGAATGTTCGTGGTTGTAACCTTCTCTCGAGTGATTCCTCGGCCTTTTATAGTGGTCTTTTAAAAATTTGCCCGTTGAAGAGATATGCTTATTTTTAAAAAGACACTTGTGGTCGTAGGCTTGTCTTGTTGCGATCCTTGGAATTGCCACTTCCTCGTATGAATGATTCTTCATCTTTTGAGTTTCGACATAGGCGTAGTGCTTCCCATTGGTTTTATTCCTTTTGCACGCTTTCTCAGGGATCGAGCACTTCAAGAAATGCGGTATGGAGGTATTACTTGTTTAAGTAATTCTCTTGACTTCTGCAACGGATCTCTTTTGATTATCTCGACTTGATTGCATTTTCTTAACTTAGTCGACTTCCAATCATTGGATGACTCTTCTGTCACTTCAACTAGAGACTTTTTGTCTTTAGTTGTCTTGGTGATACTTCACTCAGTTTGTATCTCATTTGCACCTTGATCGAGTTCTATCTTCTCTTCTTTGCCACACTTATTGCCTTTCAAATGAGTCTTTCTTCTAGTCTCTAGTTATCTTCTTGCATGTTCGGGCATAGGTGACTGACTCACTCGACCACCCCCTATCTATTACAATGCAATTTACAACGAGAAAAATGGGGTGCCAACTTTCTATTCTAAGTTTTACATGGCATTCATCAAAATCTAAAAATCAATTTACCAACAATTTCCCCCTTTTTGATGATGCCAAAACATAAAACGTTCACACAATAAAGTGACAAATATACGTATTATTAATGCGTAATCACAGAATGTATGCATAGAATCAATCTTTTATTGATCATAACATTCTTGTTCTTTACATAGTTGTTTACATAGTGTATCGAGCATAAACAGAATTTAAAGTAACTATGTTGTTCTATATCTACACAAGTATAGAAATTGAACGATTTTACTCGATGTATAGAAGACTTACATAAAATGTATTTACATAGTAAAATACATGAAGGGTGGGCAAAGAACACTTCATCTCCTTCGCTGCCTCCTTCTTTCATCTTCTTGACTCTGTCATCTTGACCTTTTTCTTTTTCTCATCTTGATAGCCTTCTTTTTCTCATACGCCTTTCCGGCAGCCTTCATCTCTTCGTGTCTTTCTTGTCTTTCCTCCCATAGCATTTGAGTTTGTCTTTTATTTTCCTCTTCAATTCTCTTCACATACTCAAGCATTGTTCTTAGCCACTTGCAGTTGGCTACTTCGTCAAATCCCCCAATAGATCCCTCCTTTCTTGCCTCGGATCTATGTACTCAATGTTTTTGGGCAGAGATCTGGGTCCAAAACCTCTTCCTCCTTTGCTTCTTCCTCCGCTCTGGGCGTGTATTGTCTCGGGGCCTTCTTATTCGGTTGAGTGACTAGCGGTAGAGTGACCGCGATAGTCCGCTTCCGTCGCCTTCTTCACATAGTTTGAGACCTTTTCAGTACAAATAAACCAGGCTTGAGCCATGGACATATTTAAGTAACCTTAAGATGCGGCGTCTTGAATTAATCAATAAATCTTGGCTCTTGCCTCCGCATCGAAATGGCATAGTGTCTCTGCATGTTGGAATGCCTCCATGTTGTTTCGGAATGTTCATAACTCGGCATCCATCTTTCCTTCCACTTCCTACATCCTCGCTTCAATTGTCTTTCTCTTTTCGCCCATGGTAGTCTGCAGAGTGTTGGAGTGGCGAGTCACCGGGAGTTTCTTGATGATATCATTTTAATGACAAGACCTTGTTGGGGGTTTTACCAATCATCATGGTCACATCTTTTGAACCTTCCCCCTCAATGATTTTCCTTTCTTCTCTCTTCTCACTTCCTCATCTGTCTTTCCTTCACAAATTCGTCCTCCTTTTTCGGACCAGATCCCTTCAAGACCTTTTGGTATCCTCTTCCCTTTTTGGCATCATCAAAGGAGAGGAACCCCGGAAACAAGCTAGCAATCATGAAGTCCGGTGGCTAATAGCCGAAGTTATGCTTTGAGTGCCTTGCGGAGTATGTTGCACGGAATTCGGAGCGGGTGGCATTGGATTCAGCTGTTACCACCTTCATCTCGGCCATGAGGAGGAGAATTTTCAATCCATGTTCTCCTACGCCGCAGAGCTCTTTCTTATTATATTCACGCAAAGTGTATCTATGGTGTGAGATTCATGCATTCGTTCGATGTGCTCTTGCATTCTTGTCTTTGCATCGGCATTCTCACCGCCAGGACTAGCAACTTGTTGAACAATGTCTGGAAATATCGAGCTTGTTCCACGCGCATTATCTCTGCTCTTTGTTGCCACCATTCCGGATCCTTACAATTATGCCTCGCAGACGATAAGGTTTGCATCTATGTTATCCACCGCATGTCCGGTGAGGCCTGGTGCCTCTCCATCTTTTCAATCTCTGCAAATATGGCTTTGAAAACTTCCGAACCTCATTTGTCACTGTCTCGGTGGCGGCCCACCTTTTGTCAAAGTCATAGTCTGCTTTGGAACAATGGTGCCTGTGGGAATAACGAGGATCGGAGTTTATGGAAGCGCTCTCGATCTCTAGTTGATTCTTCAGGGAGGTCAGGTACCTCCGAGAGAAGGGAAATGATTTACAAAAGGATCATCACGGGCAAATTGGAATCTTTCAATGACAACTTGTGCTCGTGAAGTCTCTAGTGGAGTCGATCTCTGCGGCAGTTTTGGGAGCCTCGCGCGATTGACTCTGTTTGTGTGGTCCATTGTGAAGTTGACCCGCCTTGTTGAGCCTCGACTTTCTTAAACTTCTTGGTCTGTTGGTTTTTCCACAAGAGTTGGGTCTCGCCATATCGGAAGCATCATCGGACGATGATGAGATTTCCATGGGTGGCTCATCATAAAAGTTAAATGTTTGGCGAGTAGTCTTGGCGTCGACTTGCTCGTGGTTGGAAGAACATCCTCGGCTGAGATTTTTTGGATCGGCAATAGGGGTTGACTTAGCTTCATCTTCACCTCCGGATCCCGAAAGGTTACATCGGGATTATCACGGGAATCGTGAAAAGAACTTATTTCCTTTTAGGATGGGTCGATGATAGCATGAGGATGTTCTGCGGCTTCGAGTTTCTTTACCCAGGGGAAGTCTCAACCTCCCGTTGGTCTTCATTACCTCCGTAGTCTCAAGCGTAGTGAGAGGCCTTGGGCGATCCCTTCGACGGTGTCACTGTCTTGGGGTCTTCTAAGGTGGCATTTGGAGTTTCAACTCCATGGATTGCACTTTCATTGCCAGTGTTAACTCCCAAGCAGCCGATTCCTTCTGTTCTCGATCGCATCGGCGGCGTCATTGCTCGGCAGAGCGATTGGCAGACTTTGAGGCGATGTTTTAATCGCTCGAGCCTCGTCAATGACAACTTTGTGTATTCGATTGTTGTTCTTCTCTACTTTGCCTCCGAGATTCGTTATGGAGTCGCTACAGCATCCTCCGACCTTGCTGCGGTGGGGAGTTTCCCTCGGTGGCACACCGGTGAGTGACTTGGAATGGGGTCACTCGTCTCGGACTCTGGCCGCTTTCCTTTGAGTATTCAGTTGAAGCGGTGGTGAGACACCTTCATTAGGGGTTGGCTCAACTAGGGTCCCCACAATCCTGGGTTTCATCATTATTTCCCTTAACACCTTCCTCCGAATGAGTCGGGGAAGTGGTGGCGGACAAATGATGGCAATATCCGCACCACTCCCATAGGATCAATCTCGATTGTGATTTGGAGGACTCGCTGGTCCCCTCCATCATCCTTCGCTCATGTAGATTACGGATTCTTGCATTGCTTGCTGTAGTTGCAACTCTTCGTGGCGCGGTGAGGGGTCAGATCCTCTTCACTTTCGATAGGGCGTCAAGGTGAGGATGTGTATGATCGGTGGTGCGGTGAGAGGGCGATCTTTGGATTTCTCACGTGCTTTTGCGTCCTCATTTGCTCTAGCCCATTCGTTTTCTTTCTAAATCTGCAAAGTATATTGATACAATTATCTCGACAAGGGCTTGCAAAGACTTTGTGTCAACCTCAAGAAACCTTTGAAGAGTTCTTCTTCTTCAAAGAATGAACTGGGTCTTTCAAACCGCACTGGATAGGCTCAACTTCCATTTTCTCCACTCTCGCAGATGATTTTGGATGCCTGGATACAATGGAGAGTACATGATTATGTCGTCTTCATCATTCTCTTCTTGGACCTCGTTTCGGGGATTAAGGGTAGCAGATTTCGGGCTCGACATCCTCGGATGGCGTGCATAAACGCAGGCGGAGACACAATCCTATCAATAGGTGATTTAGGTTGTCTCGGCCCATTCCTTGTTCTCATTTGCCGCATCTCTGGTGGTCTTTGAGTTGCCTCTGCTGATCGCCCTCGCCAGACTTGGCCGTTTCATCAATAACTTCCGGAGACTCTACTTCTCTAGCAGTCTCGGGTATTTTTTCCGGTGAGTGGCGACTCATTTGTCTTCTCAAACTCAGAGCTTGGAAATTCTTCTTCTTCTTTTTGTTTTCACCGAGAGGATATATGGTTCACTTCCTCCGGTTCGTTGAAGGTAAATGCCTTTGCGGTTGTCTTAGAAGCATTACGCGCTTCCTCTTTGTGGCGTCATCTTCTTCTTGATCACTGGAGAAGGGATCAATTCCCTTCTCCATCGGCTGCAGGGCGGGGAGACACGGCTGCGAGGCGAGTGACTCGGCTGCAGGGGGTGGTGCAGATTTCTTTTTCTTTCTTTCAGGGGCGGAGTCTTCTTCACTGCAGAGGAGCGGCCTTCTTCTTTGGAGGAGAGAGACGAGTTATATCTTCAAGGTGGTGATTCCCTCTCACTCGTATCAGCCCTCTTAGCGTAAGCTCTCTTCATCACGGAGAGGTTTGATCGAAACATCCTCTTGTTTACATGGAACGCCTTTCCATGTCAAAGAGGGACTCCTTTACTTCCATCATTCGCCAATCACCAGGCCGTATCCCAAGGAACCTCCAAACGCACCATCCTCCTTGAAGGATTTATTCCCAATATTCGGGCAGCAGAGTCACTGTATACAAACTCAGCCCAGTTCACCTTCTTTTCTTCAATGATCGCAGCCATCACGATCAACTTAGCTTTGGACAGCTGGTCAAAGCTTCCAAATTTGATGTCTATGCATTTGGCAACGATGTCCAGCAATTTGTGGTAGTCCTCTTTCAGCAGCTTCTTATTAGCTGTATAGACCACTTTCGCAGCACAGTCGGACTTGGCTACTTCCTTCCAAGCAGCAGCCAGGTCAACATCAGCTTCATAAATCTCCGGCACTCCTTCCGGCAAGAATGTTACGCCAAATCCTTGGCGATAATGGTGAACTCTTTTCCATGAACAGAGGACTTGATGCACTCATCGTGAACTTCAGCGTTCACGTAGAACTGTACGACCTCTTCCACGTAGGTCATTGGAAACTCCATCGTCAAAAATGGTTTTAATCCAGATTTTTCCAGCTTCTGTGCTATCTTCTTCACAAGGGTGTCGTCGGACCCCTGTTTAAGCATGCCGTCGAAATCCACAGTAGACCCAGTGTGGATTTGCTTTCCCAGCTTGACGAAATCATGAGTAGATGCCATTTCTAGATGTTTTACCGAACGAAACTTAGAAAATGAACTTGAGGATTTGTAGGGTTTTGAGAGAAAATTTCTTTCTTTTGCCTTTGAGAAAGATGAACAGTTTTGGTAAAGTGAGAGAAAATCGGACGAAATGGTTTAAGTATGGGTCATGAAAGGGCGTGCGGGTGGTTTTGAATTTTGATCAAGATCAACGGCATAGATTTTGCACGCCGATTAACCTTTAATCTCGTATTTAATGCGCGGCAAAGATTTATATCCAATCATAAGCTTTGTGTGCAGCTTTTGACTGTACACGTCATAATTATGCTAACGTCATACAAAAAAAAACATTCCCGCTTAGTAAAAACGACTGCATTTTTGTCACTTTGCTCATAAATGACTCAGCTTATTCCTTAGCTGATTTAACTCTTCTTTCTTTGCACACAAATACTCAGCTGTCAGCTAACTCGATGCAGCTGATTCTCCGATACGGTTGATTCACTTAGCTGATTTAAGGGTTCAACTCTTTTACATCTTTTCGTGTTTCATCTCTTTTCTTTGAGTTTTCTGAGTATCAACTCAGCTCAATTAACCCCAATTCATGTTTGAGTTCTTCAAATCTTGATTCACATAATGGTTTGGTGAATATGTCAGCTAATTGCTTATCAGTTGAGATATATTCCAAGGTGATGTCCTTCTTTTTAACATGATCTCTTATGAAGTGATATCTGACATCAATGTGCTTTGTTCTTGAATGCAATACGAGTTTTGAGTGATTGCAATTGCACTTTGTGTTATCACACATAATTGGAATTTCCTTTTCTTCAATCTCATAGTCTCTCAATTTCTTTGTCTCATCCATAAGACTTGGGCACAACAAGTGCCAACAACTATGTATTTTGCTTGATTGTGGAGGTGGCTATTGAATTTTGCTTGCTAAACTAGGAAATTAGCCTATTTCAAGCATTTGACATGTCTTGAGGTACTCTTCCTGTCAATTCTACAACCAACATAGTCGAGTTTGAATAGCCAATTAGCTTGAATCCACCTTCATTTGGATACCATAAGCCAACTTCTTAGCTTCCTTTTAAATATCTCAAGATTCTCTTGGCTGCGTGATCATGTGGCTTTCTTTTGGGATAGATTGAAATCTTGCACATACACCTAAAACAAAGGTGATGTCCGGCTGGCTTCTTTGTGAGATAGAGCAATGATCTAATAAGTGCTATGTATCTTGTTTGATCTCGGAGGCTTGCCATCCGCATCCATATCCATTTTGATTGATGTATTCATTGGTATTTTCACGTAAGACTTCTCTTCCATACCAAATTTCTTCGTTAAATCTCTGGTGTATTTTGTCGACTTATGAAGGTTCCATCCTTAATTTGCTTTTTGGAGTCCAAGGAAGAATGTCGCTCTCCCATCATGCTCATTTTTGAATTTGCTTTGCATGAGATTTGAGAATTTATCACAGCATGACTCTTTGTTTGTGGATCCAAAGATGATGTCATCCACATATATTTGAACAAGCGGTATACTCTTCCCCTCTTGAACTCGAAGAGTGTTCTATCCACTTTGCCTTTTGTGAATCCGTTCTCGATCGGGAATTGTGATAATGTATCATACCATGCTGCCGGGTGCCTGTTTCAATCCATATAAAGCCTTTTTGAGTTTGTATACCTTATCTCCAAGAGTCTTGCTCAAATCCTAGAGGTTGTTCAACATATACTTCTTCTTCTAATAACCCATTAATGAATGCACTCTTTACATCCATTTGATATACAATAAAATTCTTGTGATTTTGCATATGCAAGAAACATTCTTATTGCTTCCAATCTTGCCACAAGAGCAAAAGTTTCATCAAAATCTATTTCTTCTTCTTGGCAATACCCTTTGGCTACCAATCTTGCTTTGTTCCTCACCACAGAACCTTCCTCATTCATCTTGTTTTCGAACACCCATTTAGTGCCAATAACATTTTGATGGGTAGGTCTTTGAACCAATTCCCACACTTTATTCCTCTCAAACCGATTTAGCTCTTGTTGCATGGCTTGAATCCAATGTGTGTCATCCAATGCTTGTGACACATCTTTTTGGCTGTTTGTGAGATGAATCAAGTAAACATTGCTTCTTGTTGAGTTTGGATCTAGTTTTCACACCTTCTCTTACATCTCCAATGATTAGTTCGGTGGATGGTCTCTCGGCCATCTTACATCATGTTGGAGTAAGTTAGTCGGATTGATCGTCTTTACTTGGTAATGTGTCATTTTGATCACTCTCTCATCATCATTTAGCTACTTGATTTTCCATCTGTCTTTGAGACTCGCCTATCTCATCTTCATTTGGATTTATAATTCCGACTTGACTTCAACATAGGGACTCTTCTACATGGTTGGTTGATTCAGCTTATCGCCTAACTCTTCAATGTCTTCTCCATTTACGTTGGGTTCATCAAACACCACATGGATGGATTCTTCACGTAACCATTGTCCTCTTGTTGAGCATATTTCGCAGGCTTTGCTTTCGGTGAGTATCCTAAGAAGATACCTTCGCCGACTTTAGCATCAAAAGCCTTTAAATTATCTTTGCCATTGTTATGGATGAAGCATTTGCATCCAAATATTGAAATATGCAACATTTGGCTTTCTCCTGTCCAAATCTCATAGGGAGTCTTTGTCATTGTCTGTTTATCATGCATCTATTTTGAGTATAGCATGTTGTGATTATTAGTTAAGCCCAAAATCTTTTAGGTAGCCCCCGTTGGCTAACATGGTCCTTCTTTGCTTCTTTGAGAGTTCTATTCCTTCTTTCCGCAACTCCATTCTCTTTGTAGAGTCCTTGTCTGCAGATAATTCATGACTAATACCATTTTCAATACAAGTATTGAGTTATTATACCATTGAAAAACTCGTTCCTCTGTCGGATCTTATTTTGATAATGGTTTGAGTCTTTCTCATTTGTATTCTCTTCATCGAGGTTGTGGTAGTTTCTGCATAGTTTCTTTCTTCTTACACATGAATATTGTCCATGTATATCTTGAGTAGTCATCTACTACCACCAAGGTGTATTTCTTCCCACTTATCTTTTTGGTTCAATTTGGACCAAATAGATCCATATGTAGCGGTCTGATATTCTTGTTGAAGATGGACATGTCTTTTCTTTGAATGACGATTTGATCATTTTCCCTCCGACATGCATCACATATACTTTCCTTCTTGTATCTTGAGTCGAAGTCCTTCCACAAGATTACTTCTTGCAAGTTTGTTAATAGTTTTAAAATTCAGGTGACTCGGCTTCTTGTGCCATAGCCAACTTGATTGATTGTGCTCTTTGCTAGCGAGATAAGTGCTTGGTGTTGCGATTGACCAATCTACCACATACATGTTCTTTTATGCATCCTTGTAACACTATTTCATTAGTTTCAGCATCCTTGATTTGGCATACACCCATATTGAATCCAACATTGTAGCCTTTGTCTTTGAGTTGACTTATGCTTAGCAAGTTGAAGTTGAGGCCTTCAACATATGCAACATCTGTAATTTCTAATCCATTTTCTTGATGGATCCAACGCCTCTTATTTCTCCTGGAGCTTCATTTCCTCCAAATATGACTTTTGCACCTCTAACATTCTTGAATTTTGATAAATTTTTCTTGTTTCTGTCATGTGTGCGGAACGAGCATCATCCATGTACCAGGTTCCTTGGCACTCGGTTGCTCCTTGAACTGCAATCAAGGAAATTAGGTTTTAGGTACCCATACTTGCCTGGGTCCTAAGGGGTTAGTATTGTAAGATGATCCAACCAACCTATAGCCAAATGATTTGACTCTAAGGGGTTGCCATATATCGTGCCATAATCATAATTAATTTTGGCAAATTGCTTGGGGGTTAGGTTCATACAACCTGTCTCTTTTACCGTATGCTGTGTATGTGTGTTTTAGCAATTGCCTTCTTTGGGTAGTTGTGATATCTCCGAGTGTAGTGCCAGGTGCATATGTGTGTGCCGATGATAGCTCTTATGCCTTTGGAATGGCCTTCTTTGAGTTCAGGCCTTTGCCAGGAGCTTATATTCCATAGGTCTTTCTTTGATAGTTCACATTATTCCAATCGGCTTGGTTTGGGTATTTTCTACCATTCCCATCATATGTGTTTCTTTTATAGAATTTAAGGGCTTTTGGTAGCTATGTTTCTTCTTTACAGTATCTCCTGTTTGGAGTTTGCTGAGGAACTCGGTTGGATTTCTTCTCAGCTGTCCTCTCAGCATATTCAACTGGTTGTTTTCCTTTTCCTTTATAACCAAGGCCAGTTTGCTTGTGATTGTGCTTTGGAATAAATGTGTGTGCATCATTTGGAGTTTTGGATTTTAGAGATACTTCATTGCTTGAAGATCCCTTTTCAAAATCACTTTTGGAACTTGACATAGCATAGAGGAATTAAATCTAAGCTTTGTCTTATCTCCACATTCTCTTGGACTCATAATAAGATCATCCAATGATTTGGATGCCTTAGTGAATGAGGCTATCACATTTTTGAGGTCATCCTCCCTCTTTTCTATAGCAGCTATCTCTGCTATTAACTTAGCATTTTCAGCCTTTAGACTTTTATTCTCATCAGCTATTTGACTTAGAGTACTCGGCTCCTTAGTCATTTGTGAGTTTTAAGCTCTTGAGTAAATTTGTTTTCCTCATTTAGTAGTGTGTGAGGATTTAATATGTTCAAAATCTTTCATCATTTTGCCTAATGAATCATAAAGATCAGTGGGTGATGAAGTGTATGTGTCACAATCACTATCACTAGTATCGAGTGTGATGAGTTAGAGTGTACCTCATCTTCTTGTCCGGTTGGTTTTGTTCTTTAGCCATTGACGGATCAAGGCTTCTTCTTCGAGTCACTTGTGTAGTCACTTCACTACTCTCCGAGTCTGTTGTGTCTTTTGACTTGATCGTGTCGTGATCTCTGCGCTCAACATTGCCTTTCTCTTTACCTGTCTTCTTTCCCAAGACTTTGCTTTCCTCTTCATTCTGTATTTGTTGACTACGAGGATATGGGCATTCAATGGCATAGTGACCGGGTTGCCTTCTGATTCAGCAAAGATAGATTTTCAACTTTTTGATCGATTCTTTCCATCCTTGGATTGTCACTCTTTGATATTCAACTTTTTGATGCTCTGCTCTCTTGGGTGTTCTTTCTTCCTTGACTTGGAGGGAGTTGAGTGTCTTACGGAGGATTCACCTTTGCTTCTTTTGTAATTCTTATTGAAGAACTTGTTAAACCTTTTAACCATCAGTGCAATTTCCTCTTGGTCAATGACTTCTTTGACCTCGGCTCTCTTCCGTCCTTAACAATTAGAAAGCTTTGTTTTGGGCTGTTGTTTCCTCTTGGTCTTTTCTTCTCAGCTCAAATTCATAGGCTTTGAGATCTAAGAATAGCTCATGGTTGGATGTCTTCGATAGGTCCATGGAATGTCTCATGGACATGACTTTCATATCCCACTCTGTTGGGAGACTTCTTAATCCTCATACACATTTCTTTCTGTGTATATTCCTTTCAAGTGCGGGGCGGTTCATTGGTAATTTACGTGAACCGAGCATCCGGTGATCCAAGGTTTCTCCCGCAAAGCATCTTAAAGTTTTCAAATTTTTGTACAACAATGATAGTTTATTTTCTTTGATTTGCTCACGAGCCCCGCCAAATCAAGGTTAGCTTGTCCCTGATTTCTTTTGCCGTTTTGCATGATTTGACTTTGTTGAACATGGCTTTGTCCAAAGTTTTGTAAAGAATGTCCTTGGCCACATTGTCCAAGTTATATCTTTCTGTCATCATTTGTCCATTCAGCTCTTGGTTTTCAACCATCTTTGATGCCGGGAGCAAAGACATCTCTTCTCCTTCAAATGCACAGGTGACTCTTCTTTGCAGTGTGTTCACTTTTAAGATTTGGAGTAGCCCATCTTCTATCACTATCCACATCTCATCGTGTAATGTTGATAGATGAGCACATACGAATTTTCCAATCATCAAATTCTTCAATTGTGAACATAGGGATGCGTGTCAAATTTGCTTCCATGATAATAACTTTGCTGAATAAAAAAGTTTTGAAAGATTAAGTACTAAAACAAGCTTTGAAAGATTTGGAGATCTAGTTCAGTAACCAGTGTGGAAGGCTCAATGAACCAACCGCCATACGATACCCCTTGTAGGTCCCAAGGGTGTGAGTGTAAGGTTTAGAAGGGGGGTTGAATAAGCCTTACCAACTTTTCGATTTAGTCCTTTTAAAATGTTGAGTTAATACTTGCAATTTGAGTCCTTGATGGACGGCTAAGTTAATTAATCATCAGAGTTAGTCACTCAACAGACTGGACTGAGTTGTTGATAGAATAACTCAGCTATTTCGACTAAAGACTTAACTCGACTGTGATATGTTTTCAGCGGAAGACTTAACACCCTTGAATTTGGTTAAGTTTGTTTTAATACTAGGTTTTAGCACTTGGTTGATTATCAATTGGATAGCAAATTAATCGTGAGATATAAAGTAATATGCAGAAATTAAAGTGTTGAAATGTAAATGACTGATAAGTTTTTTATAGAGGTTCGAAGATGGGGTAATTTTTCTACTCCTCTCTTCTCAACTCCTGGAGGAATCCACTAGTATTGATCGGTATACAAAGTGGTTAACGATTGAGATACAAAGTCTTGATCACCGACAGTGACTTGATCCTTTGCAGGACTCG